>BRDA01043046.1:0-10060 GCA_036984385.1 Crenuchus spilurus
AAATTTTGAAACAACATATTTTTCACTTAAAATGTTACATTTACTCAGATTAAACTTTTGATCTGTCATCTATGTTCTATTACGAATAATATATTTGCCATCTCCACATCACTGCATTCAGTTTTTATTCACAATTTGTATAGCATCCCAACTTTTTTGGAATCCGGTTTGTACAATTTATTGCTAAATTTAACTTGTAAACTATCCACACACAATCCTCTCTCATGTTTTTTTGATTTTGTGCTTTATATCCAAGAACATGGTTGATCATTTGGTTAAAACTGATGATGATTTATTATTGTCTTGTATATGCTCCCTCACTGAGGTAATCAACTTTCTGCTGTTCTGTTGATTATGACTGGCCAAAAAAAAATCATGGTTCTCTGGAGAAACGCATGTGTGTTCTTTCACTCATACTCAAGAGACCAAGTTTCTACAGATATCATGCTTTTCTTCTTCTCACACTGATAAAATAAACAAAATGTCACCAGCAATACAACAAATATCTCAACTGAGATCTCAGACTACATCATAAACCAAAAGCCTACAGACTCTCTAACCCTGACTCCTTTTCCTCTCTCTCACTGGACACAGCCACAGATACTTTTCTCTCCTCACTTTCTTCTGCAATTAACCTTCTTTGTCCTCTACCCTCCAGGCCTGCAAAAACTTCTCCACCTACTCCTTGGATGATGGATATCATGCACAGTTGAGAATTGAATAAAGCTGAGAGAAGGTGAAGAAAGACCCGTCTTGACTCAGATCTCCAATACTATCAGTCCCTTCTCTCCAAGCTCTCACTCAACGTCACTGCTACAAAAACAGCTTTCTTCAGAGGGAAACTGGATGCATCGGCATCAAAACCTTGTAAGCTTTTCAGTGTTTTCTCTTCCCTTCTCAACCCTCTTCCCTTACTTGCAAAGATACCATCCACATACCTCCTGCCCATCACTCCAGACCTACTACCTTTCATCTCTTCTATTTTCTATTCAATAATCTCAAAAATTCTTCAATGTGCTGTCTATAACCAGCTATCTGTCTTTCTCTCCCAGAACCAACTCAAGGACCCCTACTAGTCTGCCTGTAGCCAATGGGACCATGTTGTGCTGGGGAATAAGTGCAGAGTAGTGATTGGTTGGGTAATTTAGCATGGGCATATTAATAGGCACCTTGGGGTCCTAGTTAGCATAGCCGTATTAGCTGGTGTGCTGATAGCCTAGTTAGCATAGCTGTATTAGCTGGTGTGCTGATAGCAGAGCAGTGCAGACGAGTTTTGGAGTAAGGTATGTTTTGCTGGTGTTTTATCTACGGTTCTCTTGTGATGTCTGTTAATATTTTATGGCTAACTGGATGCCTATATCATAGAGAGGGCTGTGTTGAGTGACTATAATGTTGAGCGTGCGGTAGCGATGCAACGTGTGTTGAGCTGTGGTAGACTCTAACTAAACAGAGGTATTTTAAGCAGACATTACGCTGTTTATTTTACTGTTTTTACCTGGTTAGGGTTGGTCTTTCTTTGCTCTGCTTATACTTAGGATTGAGCAGGAGAGGTGGCAATGAGAATCAGTGTACAGTTATCGGCTCTGAGACAGGTATGTTTTGGGTAGAGTGACATAGCCAACAGCCCATAGAGCTAATGGCTTATTATGATGCTGTGGTTTGGGTCACTGAGACATTAAATGTGTAGTGCACTCTTATGTAAAAGGTGTCACCTAAGTGAAATTAATGTTTTGTCTGTCCTTGTTTTTAGACTCTGGGGTATTATCAGCCAACTGCTGTTTTTTAGCTGCTGTTTTATGTGCGATTTTATGGTTGTTTTATGATTTCTTTTATGTTTTGATTTTACTGTTTTGTTTTTAATGTTTTGCTTGACATGATTTGAGGGCTCTTTTTAACAGAACAGAGTTAAGGGTACAATTTTACTGACTCTGGGTAAAAGCCTAGCTATTAAGAATAGATCCTGAGCTTGTGCAGGAGGCTGAGAGGTACCAGCTAGATATAGTTGGGCTCACCTCCACGCGCAGCATGGGCTCCGCAACCCAGCTCCTTGAGAGGGGCTGGACTCTTCATTTCTCTGGAGTTGCTCATGGTGAACAACTGCGGGAGGGTGTGGGTGTGCTTATAGCTCCCCAGCTTAGCTGCTATGTGTTGGAGTTTACCATGGTGAATGAGAGGGTTGCCTGTCTTTGCCTTTGGGTTGGGGACAGGGCTTTGGCTGTTGTTTGTGCCTACGGGCCAAACGGCAGCACAGAGTATACAGCCTTCTTGGAGTCCCTGGGAGGGGTACTGAGAAGTGCTCCAACAGGGGACTCCATTGTTGTACTGGGGGATTTTAATGCTCACGTGGGCAATGACAGTGACACCTGGAGGGGCGTGATTGGGAGGAATGGCCTCCACGATCTGAACCAGAGTCGTGTTTTGTTATTGGACTTCTGTGCTAGTCATGGTTTGTCCATAACGAACACCATGTTCGAGCATAGGGGTGTCCACAAGTGCACATGGCACCAGGACACCTTAGGTCGGAGGTCGATGATCGACTTTGTTGTTGTTTCATCTGATCTCCGGCCCTATGTCTTGGACACTCGGGTAAAGAGAGGGGCTGAGCTGTCAACTGATCACTACCTGGTGGTAAGTTGGATCCGCTGGCAGAGGATGAAGCTGGACAGACCTGGAAGGCCCAAACGTACTGTAAGGGTCTGCTGGGAATGTCTTGCCGAGCACTCTGTCAGGGAGGTTTACAACTGCCATCTCCGGGAGAGCTTCTACCAGCTTCAAGGGAGGTGGGGGACAATTGAGTCTGAGTGGACCATGTTCTCCATCTCCATCGTTGATGCTGCTGTACGGAGTTATAGCCGCAAGGTCACTGGTGCCTTTCGTGGCGGCAATCCCAGAACCTGGTGGTGGACACCGGAGGTAAGGGATGCCGTCAAGCTGAAGAAGGAGTCCTATCGCTCCATGTTGGCCTCTGGGACTCCTGAGGCAGCTGACAGGCATGCCGCAGCAGTAGCAGAAGCAAAAACTCAGAGCTGGGAGGAGTTTGGTGAGGCCATGGAGGAGGACTATTGGTCGGCCTCAAAGAAATTCTGGCAAACCGTCCGGCATCTCAGGAGGGAAAAGCAGTTCTCTACCAACACTGTTTACAGTGCCAGTGGGGAGCTGTTGACCTCGATTGAGGATATTGTCGCATGGTGGAAGGAATACTTTGAGGATCTCCTAAATCCCTCTGTCATGTCTTCCATTGAGAAAACAGAGGCTGATGACTCAGGGGTGGACTCGCCCATTACCCAAGCCAAAGTCACTGAGGTGGTTCTCAAACTGCCCAGTGGCAAGGCAGCGGGAATGGATGAGATTCGTCCTGAGTATCTTAAGTCTCTGGATGTTGTGGGGCTGTCTTGGTTGACATGCCTCTGCAACATCGCATGGCAGTCTGGGATAGTGCCTCTGGAGTGGCAGACTGGGGTGGTGGTCCCATTTTTCAAAAAAGGGGACAGGAGAGTGTGCCCCGATTACAGGGGAATCACACTTCTCAGCCTTCCTGGTAAGGTCTACTCTAGGGTACTGGAAAGGAGAATTTGGCCAATAGTCGAACCTCGGATCCAAGAGGAACAATGCGGTTTTCGTCCTGGCCGTGGAACACTGGACCAACTTTATACCCTTCATAGAGTGCTCGAGGGTTCATGGGAGTATGACCAACCGGTCCACATGTGTTTTGTGGATCTGGAAAAGATCATGTCCCTCATGGTATTTTATGGGGTGTGCTTCGGGAAGGGCTGTCCGGTCCCTGTATGATCGGAGCAGGAGTTTGGTCCACATTGCTGGTAGTAAGTCAGACATGTTGGACTCTGACAGGACTGCCCCTTGTCACTGGTCCTGTTCATAATCTTTATGGACAGGATCTCAAGGCACAGCCAAGGGCCGGAGGGAGTCCTGTTTGGAGACCATAAGATTTCATCTCTGCTATTTTCAGATGATGATGTCCTTTTGGCATCGTGAAACTGGGACCTTCAGCATGCACTGGGGTGGTTTGCAGCCGAGTGTGAAGCAGCTGGGATGAGAATCAGCACCTCTAAGTCCGAGGCCATGGTTCTCGACCAGAAAAGGGTAGCTTGCCCTCTCCAGGTGGGTGGAGAAGTCTTGCCTCAAGTGGAGGAGTTCAAGTATATGTTCAAGTTCAAGTGTTCATGAGTGAGGGAAGAATGGAGTGCGAGATTGAAAGACGGATTGGTGCAGCCTCCGCAATAATGCGGTCGCTGCAACGGTCTGTTGTGGTGAAGAAGGAGCTGAGCCAAAAGGCAAAGCTCTTGATTTACTGGTCAATCTACGTTCCTACTCTCACCTATGGTCATGAGCTTTGGGTAATGACCGAAAGAACAAGATCGAGGATACAAGCGGCTGAAATGAGTTTCCTCCGCAGAGTGGCTGGGCACTCCCTTAGAGATAGGGTGAGAAGCTCGGTCACTTGAGAGGAGCTCAGAGTAGAACCACTGCTAATCCACATTGAGAGGAGCCAGCTGAGGTGGCTCGGGCATCTGTTTCGAATGCCCCCTGGACGCCTCCCTAGGGAGGTGTTCCAGGCATGTCCACCCAGGAGGAGGCCCCGGGGAAGACCCAGGACACATTGGAGAGACTATGTCTCTCGACTGGCCCGGGAACATCTCAGTGTTCCACCCGAGGAGCTGGCTGAGGTGTCTGGGGAGAGGGAGGTTTGGGTTTCCCTGCTCAGACTGCTACCTCCGCGACCTGGCCCTGGATAAAGCGGTAGATAATGGATGGATGGATGGATGTTAAGTGATGCTGCTCTGACTCTTGGGTTTTAACTCCGTTGTGAATGAACTCCTAGCCAACAGTTACAGTGAAGCTGGTTGGGCAAAGTGTGTTTGAGTAGTGTTCGGTACTGGTTAAGGGTCCGCTGCCCATTGAGCTATATTGTTTTATATTCCCTTCCTTTCTTTTTTTTGGAGTGGATTACTGGGGGCTTGTCAGACTGTAAGAGAGTAATCCTGGATAATATTATTAAGTGTGAGGTAGTGTATATTTGAAGTGAGTTCCACTGGTATGTATGTGTGTGTGGTATAAATTGTGAGGCATCAATGTGTGTTTACTTTTAACTGGGTTTAATTTCTGTCTTCACACTGAAGTAAAATAGTGTTCCAGCTTTTAGCCTCCCAACTGGTGTGCATTAAATGCCCATACAAGGTGTTGTATTTTTATATCTTTTTTTATCCTTTTGTTTTATCATTTTCCCTTGGTCAGTCAACCCAAATTGTAATCTCAACAATAAAGACTGAAGAACCTGTGTTTTGTGTATACATTATTTCCTTCTTTTAGTCACATAGCTCCCCTTTGCTCTAGGTATAAATTAAGGGGTGGCGTAGTCAGGCTAACACACATATTAAGGGGTCGCCACAAGCCTTCAAACCTGCACACTCCACTGCAACGACCCTGATAGCTGTGACTGACAAACTCAAGACAGCTAGATCTGCCAGACTATCATCGGTTCTCATCCTTCTTGACCTCTCTACAGCCTTTGACATGGTCAACCACAAGATCCTCCTGTCAATGCTTTCTAACCTTGAGATCACTGGCTCTGCATTGAAGTGGTTCAGATCGTTTTTAGAGGGTCAATTCTACCAGGTAACATGGAGTCAGCCCACATCTGCTCCATGCAGGCTCTCCACTAGTGTCCCACAAGCCTCGGTACTGGGTCCTCTTCTTTTCTCATTATACACTCATTCTCTTGGTGAAGTAATTTCTTCTCATAGATTCTCATACCACTGTTATGCTGATAACACTCAACTAATGCTTTCCTTCCCTCCTTCTTCCTCAGGTATCCAGTCGCATTTCATAATATTTGGCAGACATCTCCACATGGATGACAAGCCACCACCTGGAGCTCATCCCTAGCAAGACTGAGCTTCTATTCATTCCTGGAATGACTGGTCTGCATCTTGAACTTCATGTCCTGTTTAAGAGTCCCATCATTGTACTGTCTCAAGAAGCAAGAAGCCTTGATGTGACTCTTGATGATCAGCTATCATTTTCTACTCACATCGCAAATGTGCAAGTTCCTCCTTTTAAACATTCAACAAATTCGATATTTTCTGACCCAGAATGCTGCCCAGGTGCTTGTCCAGTCTCTTGTCATCTCAAGACTTGACTACTGCAACTCATTCCTGGCTGGTCTTCCTCTAAGAGCCATCAGACCCTTGCAGTTGATCCAAAATGCAGCTGTGCGATTGGTATTCAGTCACACCACTGCTGCGTTCATTTCACTGGCTTCCTGTAGCTGCCTGCATCAGATTCAAAGCCCTGATGCTTGCCTACAAAGCAAGAAATGGACCAGCCCCTCTTTACCTAATGGCACTGGTCAAAACCCTTAGAGCTTCCAGTATGACTCGGCTTGACCCACCATCATTCATGACATGGGGAAAACTAGCATCATGACTCTTCTCGGTCCTTGCACTGAAGTGGTGGAATGAACTTACACTGCCTGTTCAGACAGCAGAGTCCCTCACAGTCTTCTAATGCAGACTGAAGACCCATCTCTTTGTGGAGCACTTAAGCCAGCACTAGTTTAAATCTCTTAATGTAATGCGTTGTTATGCTCTTAGATTGTGGATAATTGTGCATCTTTACTTTCTTCTAGGGCAGAGGTCACTAACAGGCGGACCGCGGTCCGGATCCGGACCCGAATGCCGTCTTGTCCGGACCCAATCTCATTCCTGATTAACTCGGCTTATTTCTATTCTAATGGGTGCAAATCATCCGACCATTACGGTAAAACAGCAGAACGCCAGACGTGGTGCAAATCAGCCAATCAAATCCGCCCATCTGCTCACATGCGGAAGACGATATGCACAGCCACTGGCTTTGGCCTGAGTGAGACACATACGCATGGAACAGCAGAGAGAACAGTAATATCAAGAACATAGATTTATGTTGAGAAGTTTTATTATAGGTGAAATACGTTTAAAAGAAAAGCACTTTATTTTGATTTCACTGCAAACCAGATTAAAAACTAAAGATATTTTAATTTAATTTGAATCCCATAACAGTATTTTAAAATGCTAAAAGTGCAATCTTTATGTATAATTGCTGTTTTGCTAAAAATAAAATAAAATTTGATGTTCCGGACCCTTGCTTGTGGTACATTTTTTAATTTGGACCTCGGTTAATTTTAGTTGGTGACCCCTGTTCTAGGGTATTAGTAATGGTTGTTCTAACAGTAACTGAAGAGTTGTTTGGACTCTAACCTGTGTGTACTAACAGAGGAAATTATCTTAAAGCAGGGGTGTCAAAGGGCTGGATTCCTGCAGTTTTGTGATCTTCCCAATCAAACACACCTGATTAAGCTCAGCAGGTAATGAACAGGTTTAATTGTAATGTCAGAGGAGAGAAATCACCAAACTCTGCAGGAATCCGGCCCTCCAGGACTGGAATTTGACACCCCTGTCTTAAAGGAATCAAAGCACTGTTGTACACCATTCTGGATAAGAGCATCTGTTAAATGCTGTAAATGTACTGTAAATGTACAGAGGCTCATAACCTGAGCAAAGGCTCATGTCTTGGAAAATTTGTAAACTGATTCACTAGTAAGTCAAGGATCCAATAATTTGCATTTTAATTGTAGCATTGCTATCAAATAATGAAAGGCAGAGATTTGTCCAATTATGTTGGTCGTCACTTATTATTTTAGTGATTAAACTGAAGTTTGAACAACTCTGACACCTGGGAGAAGACCCTGATAATGAGATATGTGATGTGATTAGTGGGAAGGACAGTGTTTTAGTTGAGTTGATAAGCTTATTCATATTTTGTGGGAAGAATTTTTTATTTTGATTGTGAATTGATAAAATAGTCTGAGATTTTTAGATAACTTTCAATTGTTTTAAACCTTTATGATACTGATGTGAATTATTTTTTAAAGAAAAGCAATACATCATCTGTGTAGCAGCTGATTGTATGTTCTTTGATGTGTGTTTGTATTCCCATTATATTTGTGTTTTGAAATTCTGTTGTTGCAAGTGGAGAGTGATCATCCTTGTTTAGTCCCATGGTATAGTGTTGTGAAATTATCCCATTGGTGTTACCTGTGGCTGTTAATGGTCCAAATTTGAATCTATACAATGTGGTGAAGAGAATTTCCAGTTTACTGTGTCAAATACTTTTTCTGCATCCAAAGTCATTATTGGTGATGGTAATTTGTGATGGGAAGTGAAAATCAACTATTATTGTGCAAATATTTTGTTACTGTTACCCTCTCAGAAAACTGAGGGAAGACTAGTACTGTATAAAATTTTTGTTGCTGTTATCCTCTCAGCTAAGTTAGGAAAGACTTGACTTGTAGCTCTGTTGTATCACCATGATCAGTAATGGCCAAAATTTTGAATTTTGGGAAAGATTTTTGGAGACCTCTTAACTACAGAAACAACACTTTAGTTTAATGTGGGACTGAAATGCCTGAGTGGACCGAGTCTACATTAGTAAAAGTAATGGATAATATAGTGAAGAAGCATGTTCATGAGAAAAAGAGAACACAGTACTTTGCATCCAAAGTACGGCTACAACAATCAAATATTTTTGTAATTGAGTATTCTGTAGATTTTTTTCACCAATTAATCAAGTAATTGGATAAATTATATGTTTGTGCATATATGTGTGTCAACAACTATATCAGTAGTGTGTTATGCAACATGAAAGGTCTCTTAAAATGTGCAAGCAATTGGCTGATGTTCCTCACAAAAGGTTTTTATTCAGATTCAACACTTCTATTACATCAAAGCTTAAAACCTTTGGCTAATTGGCTCCAAAACTGTTGTTTTAATCAACATTTCTGTGACACTTTTATGATGTACATGAAACTATGAAATACAACTTCACAAACATAGATTAGCCTATTTGTCCTTAGTTTTATATAAAGAAAAAAGAGGTGTACCCCTGCAATAGGAGTGAGAGATATATTACATGAGTGATACTGTACATTCTAGCAATCTGATGTGTTCATATCAGTTAGCAATCGTAAAAACACGTTTGTCAGTGCTGCAGCACCTGAACTTGAAAGCATCCTTATGTGAAATACATGCTTTCAGTTTAGGTTCACACCAGTGTCTTCTGCCATAGACATTTTGTGCCATTGCTACAGAGAGCAAAATAAATTGTGCCACCTTAAAGCTTTGAAATGTGCATCAGTTATACTAGTCTAAAAAAACAGGAGTGATACAGTAGCAGAAACATTTACAATGGACAGCCTGGTGATGTGAATTAAACTAAGCCTTTTTCAGAAGATTTCTTGTAATCAAATTATTCAGATTACTCAAATAATAATTTTAGCCCTAATCCAAATGTTTCTCTGGTAATGAAGAATGGACTCTTGAAGAGTGTAAAAGAGCTTTAGGTTATGGTATTAAGCATGATTCAAAGAGTGTCTCTATCTTATCAAACATTACTGGAAAAATAAGTTGAATTCCATGGAGCATCAGCTAGGTGAAGCTTAGAAAAATATCACAGAACTCCAGTCATGGCCAAAAGTTTTGAGAATGACACAAACATCAATGTCCACAAAGTCTACTGCTTCAGTTTTTATAATGGCAATTTGCATATACTCCAGAATGTTATAAAGAGTGATCAGCTTAACAGCAATTAATTGCAAAGTCAATATTTGCCTAGAAAATGAACTTTATCCCCCAAAACACATTTCAACTTCACTGCAGCCCTGCCTTAAAAGGATTAGCTAACATCGTTTCAGTGATTGCTCCATTAACACAGGTGTGGGTGTTGATGAGGAAAGGGGTGGAGATCAATCTGTCATGATTAAGTAAGAATGACACCACTGGACACTTTAAAAGGAGGCTGGTGCTTGGAATCATTGTTTCTCTTGTGTTAACCATGGTTATCTCTAAAGAAACACGTGCAGTCATCATTGCACTGCACAAAAATGGCCTAACAGGGAAGAGTATCGCAACTAAAAAGATTGCACCTCAGTCAACAATCTATCGCATCATCAAGAACTTCAAGGAGAGAGGTTCCATTGTTGCCAAAAAGGCTCCAGGGCGCCCAAGAA
>BRDA01043049.1:0-12660 GCA_036984385.1 Crenuchus spilurus
CAAGGGTGGCCCTACCAGGAGCATAGCTCCAGATGGTATCGCTCTTAGATTCAAAGGTTCTCTCAAGCTTCTCCACCACGGCAAGGTAGCGATCAGGAGAAGAGATGGCCAAGGTTACAAGAAGTTTGCCAACACCCTGAAACTGAGCTGCAGCACAGTGGCCAAAATCATCCAGGGTTTTAAAAGAGCAGGGTCCACTCAGAATAGACCTCACGTTGATCGTCCAAAGAAGCTGAGTGCACGTGCTCAGCGTCACATCCAAATTCTGTCTTTGAAAGATAGACACAGGAGTGCTGTCATTGCTGCAGAGATTGAAGAGGTGTGGTCAGCCTGTCAGTGCTCAGACCATACGTCACACACTACATCAAATTTTCTGCATGGCTGCTACCCCAGAAGGAAGCCTCTTCTGAAGTCTGTACACAAGAAAGCTCACAGTTTGCTGAAGACATGTCAACAAAGGACATGGATTACTGGAACCATGTCCTACGGTCTGATGAGACCAAGATTAATTTGTTTGGTTCAGATGGTCTCAAGCATGTGTGGCAGCAATCAGGTGAGGAGTACAAAGATAAGTGTGTCATGCCTACAGTCAAGCATGGTGGTGGGAATGTGACATTATTTTAAGTACAACAGGTGTAAAATGTCGCAGTGGTGCTTTACTTTTTTTTTTCCTGATCCAAATATTAACACTGTGCCAACCAACCAAAATCTTTATTATACACAGTCATATCAGAATATAATTACCACCTACCTAATAGTGGGAAAAGGAAAAGTTTGTAATACCCTGCCCTGCACCCAGTGAGGGTGTAGTGGACTGACCGTGACCCTGACCCATCATGGTCCACTGTAGCATCAACTGCTCTCTACTTCTTGTCAGAGTTCTTCCCTTCTGGCCTCAATGACCCATGGCGCATCACTGTTATGCTGGTGGGAGGCAGTCATTGTACAAGACGTCCATTGTTAGTAAACCTTCACTACAGCAGCTCTAGAACATGGTTTCTGAGATGTTACCACCCTTCATCTGGTACCTATCATCATGCCTTTTTGGCCATCAGTCAAATCACATCCTTTGCCCATGATGATTGTTTTACACTCTGCCTCAACTGACTGGTGTGTTCACTTCTTTATACATGCCATAGACTGTCACATGACGTCTGTGAGATCCCAGTCTGAGTTCATTCCAAACCACGGGTGGTCATAACATTCTGATATGACAGTGTATATTCAGTGTCTTAGTCAAAGTGTGAGAGGAAGGTTCATCCTAGTTTGTTAAAATTTGACCAAAACATGTCAGACTGTCATTCACCAAGCCTGTGCCTTTGTCATCATCAGGTATGTTCATAGTGATGCAAGAGTTTGCAAAAAATCAACTGTCCAGAGAATTCTTCCGTCTCCATATTTAGACTCAATAGGAGCCTCAAATGTCCACTCAGCATTGTTGCAATTCAGTTACAGAGTGGATAAGCCTGAGCTCTGGAAGAGAGCAGTGCTATATTGGTGGCTGTCATGTGTCATAGTTATTCTTTAGTCAGTTATGATACTCAACAATGATAACTATTTTGGTCATTATGTCGCTATACGGTACATTCTACACTGATCAGCCAATAACATTAATACCATCCTTGCTGCTGCACTCATTGTTCATTTTATCAGCTTCACTTACTTTCCGTCTGTATCTCTGTGTACATGGTGAGCCTCCTTTCACCTTTCATCAATGACCACACCCACAGAACAGCTGTTATTTAGGTGGTGGATCATTCTCAGCACGGCAGTGACAGTTGTGGTGGTGGGGTGTTAGTGTGTGTTGCGCTGGTATGACTGGATCAGACACAGCAGAGCTGTGTTGCATAACCATGGTGCCCACAGACCATTGATGAAACATGTTAATGAGTGAGTGGTACAGAGCAATCTGCTCACCAAAGTGGACCAGTTATACTCCGTTATGAACACAGGAGCTACAAGGAATGTCAGGAATCACCACCAGGTGTTCAGAATATTCTGATATGAGTATGTGTTGTACTTACTATTACTATAGCAGTATTTAATGTAATAAAGCAGGGATTCTCAACTGGTCTTAGCCCGGGACCCACATTTTAACCCACTTTTATAGAATACAAACCAAACAAATTTTACAAATTATGATTTATATTTTACTCTTTATTATTATTAATAATAACTATTAAGTGTTAATAATAAAATAGTAAAATTTATATTTATCATTAATAAAATATAAATACATTATTACATATTATTTATAAACTGTTAAAAAGCATTTAGCATAAAATTATCACCCAATTCTGTTTCACCTTTTCAGTCAACGTCACTCCAACTCATTACCACCAAATGAGTATAATGAAATTCTATCTTATTTCTGAGTAAAAAAACTGAATTATTTTGATAATAGTTAAACTTAGATGCATGCAAATGGATGGTTATAACAGACGGGTAGCTGCATGCACAAAGACACAGATTCAAATGTTAATGATTTTAATATGAAACCTCTGATATTAAAATATGTCTAGCTGACGTGACACAGACAGAACAAATGTCCACCATGGACTGCTGGCTAACTTGCAAAACACAGGTTTACAAGTCCAGACACTGTTTGATGGAATGACAGCGGGGACAGCCAATCACACATTAGCAAGAAACGGGAGAGCCAATCGATGAGCTTGTGTTTTCTAAAGTGAAACAGGCTTCAGATTGAGCGGCTTGGATTTGTGGGTTCGCTGGGTTCTAGTGCTCGACTCCTTTTAATACAGCGTAACATTGTTTTTGAAAGGTAAAAACTACAGGCGACTAAAACTGCCTTTTTAAAAAGCACAAGTGACATGTGCCTCTGTGTTTCTTTTTTCAAGATAAAAGAGGAGTACAAAATCAGAAAAATGAATAATTTTTAATTGTTTTAAAATGTATTTTTTACAAACTGTCCGTGACCCACTTGAGAGTTGAGAATCGCTGTATTAGAGCTTGCTATAATGGAAAATTACTTGAAGAATTTCAAACAGTGGCTTATGAACTGTTTAAATATGAATGTAATTAGTATCAGCATAATAAATATTGAATTTATTATACAATAAATGTGGCTCATATTAATATATGCAATTAAATATGACATATTAAATTACACCAGCAGAGAGGAATAATTCTCACTGGTCACTTGCTTTCTACTCTGGTTAACTGAAACTGCTGTGGGATGGACAGTGAAGAAAGGGAATGTTCACTGGGCACTTCTGCATCCCCTTAGGAGCCTTTCAGTGAAAACACATACAAAGAGAACACAGTTTAGACTTGAATTAAAGGAGTTTTTGTGTGTAAAAAATAATTCTGCTTCCTCAGTAAGTAAAGCAGCAAAAAGTGATGTTGCTCATGGTGCAGTTGTTGAGTTTTCACAAGACTTTGAGATTTGTAGCACTTTGTCTGCAAAATCCACCAGCTTGCAGCACGATTGCATCTTTGTCCTCCCAGAAGAGTACCGAAAATGCTACATGTGCCAGAAAGTTCCTGCCAGACCCCTTAATGATGAAATACATTAAGCCGCTACCATCCATTATTGTATTATATTTAGGAAATAATGCACAGGGAGTCTGCTTAATTCCCATTCACATTGCACACTATCTCTGGTATGAAGCCATTATAGAACATTACAGATCTATTTGTAGTGTATCCTAACTGAATTTATGGAATTATGGATCTGGAGGATGTAAAAAGTGTTTGTACTCCAATGTCTTAGATTAGTGGTTCCCAACCCCAGTTCTGTACATTTCCATTCTACTTCTACTCAAGAAGGGTTTGTTACTTAGCTGGGTTAGGGGTGTGGGGAGCGGAGAAAACACAAAAATGTGCAGGGCAGGGGATGCTCCAGGTCTGGAAAACACTGCCCTAGAATACATGTCATACCACAGCTTAAAGTTCATACTGAACCTTCTCTTTATTAATCCAAACACAGTAGGAGTCAGAGGCTAGTGTGGAGACATGTGTAATGTGTAAAACACAGAGCGGGAGATCTTGCACATGGTGACTATGTTTTAATCTGTAGGTCTGCACTGCAATGCTACTGACCACTAATAGCGGAGAAGCATTATGTTGTCTAGTATGTCCTGGCATGTCTGTAGTACCTGTGGTGGCATGAAGAGAGAGGGGTCAGCTGGCTTATTGTTGTTTTTGAATGCCCTGTAGGACCCTGAGGGTCGATTTTCCATTCGATATTGAGATTCACTCCATGCAAGTTTCAAGTACATGTGGGTCATTCAGAAGACAGAGGTGAAAGAAGGTTTACATCTAGTGATGAGTTGTGTACAGATTCTTGAACTGTTGTGGGACATCAAAGAGTATGGAGCTTAACATAAGCACAGTAAGACTCCAAAATGTGCCTTCTTACATAATTCATCTTAAACTGATACATCAGTCATTTTTAATCTCAATTTGGTACATATGTCCCTTACCACAGACAATTGTTTCAGTGTAACCTGGTACTTTACTGAACAAAAAGTGGGTTGGCTTGAAAAAAAAAGAAAGGTAATGGACAGGTGCATGGGTGTTGTTAGGGGTGGACATGTCACACTTAAGCCTTACATGTTTCAATGCCAACCCAAGAATGCTGCCCATTGTAAAGCTACAGAGACAGCAGATACAGATTATGGCCCTCAAAGGTTAAACGGCTTTGGACACTATAAAAGGGTTTCCAGTGCAGCTAACCCCGCCCCCAACACACACACACACACACCTCTTAAGAATACACTTTTACTACACTTGCACACTTCATTATTTAATGTACTCTTTGAAAATCCATACATAAATAATAAAAAAACATTATATTGTTGCATCATATGGTGGTCAATGGTGAAAATACAAAAATACATTACATTGGCTGCTTTGTCCATAAAGGACTAATAAATAAAACATAATTTAGTGCTTCAAACAAAGCTAACTTGCAAATTTGGACAGGCCATGAAACATCCATAGCAATGCACTTCCATATTTCACCACCAGAGGCTTCTATTCAGACTTACAGCAAACAACAGTGTTTGAATGAAGAGAGCAATAAGATAGTGAATTACAATGAATGTAGTATATAAAATAAAAACAGTGCTAAAACCTTTTAGTTTGTCAGCATTCTCAGATAACCTGGACCAGCCTTTAGTTATAAACTCTCAAATATACTGTGTATAGAAGGGGCTACATACAATGACCTAACAATGAACGTCAATGGTATTCAGCCCTGTTCAAATGATGAAAACAAAGTGAAAGTAAACTAACGTTCACAGTGTGCCCCCAGCAATGCCTCATACAGCATGGCATACAATGAATCAACACTACTTTAACACTAGTCTACAGTGTGTTACTGTTACTCCATCATTTGTATTAAAAACCTTTTTTAAATCAAAAACTGTGAAAGCTGCCTCGAAAACAAAATATAAAACAGTTTCTACAAAAATTAACTCTTTAATAGCAATAATAATAATAATAATTAAACATTACAATTACATCACAAATTAATTAAAAATGAAAAAAATATTCAAATATTGAGTTGCTTTAGCCTGAAAGCCTCTCATAACATGTCCTCAACATTTCAAGTCAGAGGAGTCTTAACATGTAGCTAACAAGCTAAATCAACATGCATGCTAATCAGCGTTACTCTTGACAACTGTGTCTAATCCAAAGCATACTCACAAGTATTTCGGGTTTTATGTTAGACTTGATTTATGTTAGTTAGATCTCACACAATGAAGTCAACCGTTTAGTCCATAAAAATAATGTATTGTGCATCTATTTTCATATAAGGATCCGATTTAGCCTTTAGCACGTTTTGAACATGAGATGCTAATCATAGCAGAAAGGTTCCTTGTTGGTTTTTAGAAATATCCACCTGCTTGAAGTGCACATACATTCATTTTGTCCTGTAATGATTTTTTTTTAGGCCTGTCACAATTATTACATAATTGCGTGATTATTTATTTGAGATAATCACAATCTGATCACAATTATTTTGATTTCACAATCATTAAGTCAGTGAACAGAAAGTGATTCATTAAATACAGTGGTAACCCTACTTACGAGTTTAATCCGTGCAGGAGCAGAGCTTGTTAGCTGGTTTGCTTGTTAGCTGGATGCATTTTCCCCATAAGAATACATGTAAAACTGATTAATCCGTGTCAGCCGGCCAATATACAGTATACTTTAATATGCTAAATAATGTGTTTATATGGGTTTTTAAAAACATAAACGAGACGACGACGGTGCTCTTGTAGGCTGGCGGCTAAAGAGGACAGGAGGACGGGCGTACGTGTATGGCATGGTTACACTTATCATATGAAAAGTAAAAGTAAAATGTATCTAACTTTCTTGTTCACTGCCTTTTACTTTCTTTGCGTTGCTTTCACTAGCACTTTCACTTTCACTGGACAGCGGTCAAAGGTAATGACTGACCTCTTCTTCTACGCTAGCATCTAGGGGAATGCTACGACTGCAGCGCCCCTAGCGGTTGGCATACTTGAACTAATTTACGCTACTCTTTTACTTGGAATTTTATTCGTTACCTGGAACAAAAATATTCCGAGATCTCAACTCATTACCTGGAATACTCGTTAGCAGGGATGCTCATAAGTAGGGTTACCACTGTATAAGAAAACATATATTTTGAGACACAAGGAAGTTTTTTTTGTTGTTGTTTATAATTTAGGTAGCTAATGCTAATGTTAGCATGTATATTTTTTCCACTCTTTCAAGATACTTCTTGATTGTACACAACGTGTGTAAATGTTTTATGCTTGCACACACAAAAGTGTACTTCATTTAAGCAGTTTAATCTAAGAATAGCTACAGTATAAATATAGCTAGGAAGCAAGTTAAGCAAAAATGTCACGATCATGACAGGCCTATGTGTAGTAATACTGTACCAACAAGCCAAAACACTATGACAAATATGCTAATATGCTTACTATGCGTTTGCTTTCCCCCCAAAATAGCTTTGATGAACTAAGGGATGGTCTCCACAAGACCTTTGAAGATGTCCCGTGGTATCTGACACAGGTTAGCTGTAGATCCTTTTCTGTACTTTGTGAGGTAAGGTCCCTAGATCTGATTTCTTGTTTCATCACATCTGACAGATGCTCGGATTGAAAATCTGGGGAATTTGAAGGCCACTATCTATAGTTACTGACAAGTGCTGTCCAGTAGCACCCCCATAAGCCTTGCCATTTCAGAAATGCTTTTTATTGCCCTTGTCAAAGTATCTCAGGTTTACACATATCCCAGACCTTCATATGTGCCACAGTTATGAGATAATCATCATCTGTGAATATGATTCTTAATGATCTGGCTAATCTGTGTAAGCAATGTCCATTATATTCAACAGATCAGAGGTACACTGTTATATTTACTGAGGTAAACGGCTCTCCTTTTTATGTGGTCCCATCAAGGCTCCACCCACAAACGTTTTTCTGTTCATAGCTGAGGTTAGAGCAAGCTACACAACATTAGCAAGAATCCCACTGAATTTAAAGAGAAACTGTACCACACATTTCTGTCCAAATACAGGAGTGACTACATTGACACACTGTTTATTAACATTCGCTGCCTAACACTGAGCTACGCTGCCATGTTAATTTTGTAAGTCATAAGATTTGTATGTTGTGTTGACAAATCTAATTATATACTTTTAACAAAAAGTTTCATAGGAGTACCATTTTTAATTCCTTAAAGAACCAAAGACTGTAGGTAGGTTGGAATGACATGGCACAAAATAAGCCACCATGCTAAAATCTACACCTATTCTAATAGTGTGACATTTCACATGCATACAAATTAATCATTTGAAATTGCTTGAAATAACATGCCCTAAAAGTCAAATGTTCAGCAAATTCAGTACAATTGAACACAGTTTCCTATTAGATTCAATGGGATCTTTGGCAATGTTTTATAAAGCAACTTAAGGCAATAGATGCTTGGGAAGAAGCAGCATTTGTAGGTGGAACATCTCATAAAAACAAATAAATGAAACAGTCACAATTACCTCATCATTAATTATTAACATCTAGATTTAGCATGCTGATCTGCAGCTTAATCACTGAATATGTAATTACATAGAGCATACTAAATATCATTAAATAACTGAATATGCACGTCAGTGATCATAGCTCTTCAGTCTGTTCAGTATAGAGGAGAAAGAATGTGTTTTTGGGGTTAGAGCATGTGTAGATCAGTACAGGAACCTTAACAGTCAAAGTTTAAAGAGGGCAGATGTGACCCTTCATGCAGAGAAGTTTCTGACCAGTGTGAACTTGTGCTGCCTGGCTTTAGACACACACACACACACACACACCTCTCCAGGGCATTTTGTGTGGGTGTCAGACAAGAAACGGGAGCTGAATCTTCTCTCTAGGAGCACAAAATATTCTTACCCAGAGCTGTACAGGTTGAGTGAGTGAGGTCTAGAAGTGGTCGCAGACACACCATGGGCAATGTTCATGAGTGACTGAAGTGTGTGTGTGTGTGTGTGTGTGTTGTATGTGGGATGACCAGTCTCTCTCAGAGCACTTGCTCAGTGCTGGATGCTGATATGTCCAGTAGCCTCCAGGCAGCGTGTGGGTTGAGCTCCTCCTGGTCTCTACATAACGCCCACACATACATCATCCTCAGCACCTTCTCCTACACACACACACACACACACACACACACACACACACACACACACACATACACACACAGTGCACAGGAGCACATCATTAGGAAACAGGCATACTAGAGGCCACTTTATATGTAAAATATAGCAGTAAGATTCAAATTCTTTTTAAATCATTTTTCTCAGTAATAATTAATTTAGGTTACAAAGAATCTTTAATGTGAACAGTCTCAGCTAATACACATTTTGGGTACATTAACATTAACACACATGCATAATAAAAATTAATTACCTGGTCAGAAATATGCAACTAATGTGTGTTAATCTCTGTGTAAAGCAGTCTGTAAAATCAAAGTTCTAAAATGTCTTACTACTACTACTACTACTGTACTACTATTGTTGTTTCTTCTGATTTGTATTATTGCCATTATATTATTGTATTATTATTATTATTATTATTATTATTATTGTCTTTTACTGAACAACTTAGTTCTATTTTTTTTAGAACTTTTTTCACTATTTATTAATTAGAAACAAGTAAGTTGTCATATGATATTATTTCTCTAAACTCTAAAGATCTGCTCACTGGTGTCACTTCATCATTTTAAACTCTTAATCTCTAACTACCTTCACTCAGCCCGACACTGTTTTATTTGTATTAACTGATTTTCTTATTTATTTTATTCAGGTCTGTTTTAGTTATTCTTTTACTTTTATTTTAGCTACTTCTCTCTATTTATTTTTGTTATTCCTGAAAACCTGTTTTTATTTTATGTTTTATTATATTATTTATTTGATTTATTATCTATATTTTGTGCCTTGTCTGCTTATCGTTTTTATAAATTTACTTGGTTTGTGTAAATGGATTTATTTTTTATCAAATTACCATCATTTCTACTTTGTCTTTTATCTTGTATATAGTTATATAGATTCATCTTTTCATGTATGTATTACCTCTGCTACACTGTAAATGAGGGACAACCTAAATGTACCCCTTGCCTAAATAAAGGTGTTTGATTTATTTCTCACTTGAAAAAAGTGAAGAAATGATGTTGTTAAAAATGTGGACCCTTCTTTGTTTTTAAAGGTTCTGTATATGACTTTTTCATAAATGTCACACTAGAGCACCAGTATCTCACACCAATTATGATGCAATGTCAATGTAAATGACAGTAAAATTACAATGTAAATGACAATGAAAATGTCTAATAATAGCTCAAGACTTCTAAGATTTAAACAAATGCACTCACTGGATCTCCTTCCACCACGTCCCCTTTAGGGCTTCGAATCACCATGACAACCTGGGCCTGGAAAGTGATGATGAGTACAGGTCCTTGCTCCATGATTTTACCCATCGCCAGCTGAGACACACGTCACAGAGTAACAGGAATAATAATGGTTATATGAGCACGGAGAACTGTACATTTCACAACATGAAGTTAAAGAGTCATGTACACAAACACACTTTAACTGGAGCTCTCTTAACTGAAACAGTGTAGTTTAAAGTGTAATCACAACACTAAAAATTATGGTTATTAATAGTAACCCTAATCAAAATTAGAATTTGTGTTCATAAGTTACTTACAAACTAATATTTGATATTCATTCCAGGTAAAGTGAAATATATTAAGCTTTTCTTTTTTTAATGTTGATACTGTTTGAATAGTAATTTACATAAACTCTAAACTAAATGTTATTATAATCTGATATTCTGGATTTCTGATTCTTATGAGCTTTAAGACACACAGATTAACAGCTGTTTCCACTATCTATGGTTGGGAGATTTAAGATCAAAATGGTTACTCCTCCTCCACAACCCAAGATTTCTGTATCTCTTTCAAAACATCACCATTTAGTAGCCAAACTAATTTTTAAGCAGCTTGATGCTATTACTTTACCATTAATCAGGGCCATTGTGGATCAAATTTTAAGCTAGGTCAATACTAGGGTGACCAGATCTGAGGTGATGAAAAAGAGGACACTTTACTGGGGGGTGGGGGTGGGGTGGGGTTGGGGGCGTATAATGTATTACATGTTCAAATACATTTTTTTGGTGCTTGAACACAAATTTTATTATTATTAATTATTAATAAATATTGACAAATTCTGATTTATATTTTATTAATAATTACTAGTTACTATTAATAATTTACTAATAATAACTATTAAACATTATGAATAATAATAATAAAAAATAAGTAATAAAAATGTATATTAATCATTAATAAAATATTAATACATTATTACATATTATTTATAAATAATAAACTTTATAAAATATTATTATATAGCATTATATATATATATTTATATATAGCATATATTATTATAAGCATAAAATTATCACCCAATCCTTTTCAGTCAACTTCACTTCAGCTCATTATCACCAATGTTACACATATGTTTGAACTGTATGGTCAATAGATCTTATTTACACAGAATTATACCTCATTTTGTTGTAAATATTAAAATATGTCTAGCTGACGTGACACAGGCAGAACAAACGCTCAACACGTTAAGAACTTACAGGTGAAAACGGACTGCCGGCCAAATTGCAGTCCAGACTCTGTTTGAGGGAGTGACAGCGGCAACGGGCAATCACACATTAGTAAGAAACGGCAGAACCAATCATGAGCTTGTGGCAGCCTAAAGGGAAACCGGCTTGTATGTCAGCTGGGTCTCCATTTAATATAGCGTAACATCTCAGCGATGTTACGAAGCAAACTAAACGGAATAGAGGGAAGGCAAGACTAGTTTGTGAACGAAACGCTTCTCGAGTACAACAAAATCCTGGACGTTTGCGAAATTCCGCCCGGACGTTCTTTTTAAGTCTCAAAAAGAGGACATGTCCGGGTAAAAGAGGACGTCTGGTCACGCTAGTCAATACTAAAATCCTCACTAGCGGTCTTATTTTCCAAAGTAGTACCTAATAAAACATTAATACACAACAGTTTCATATTTAATAATTCACTTAGTATCTTAAATCAGATTAAAGCCTTTTCCAGAGCAACAAATACTCTATACTCCAATCCATCACAACCATCAATTTGACCCTCCTAACTGGACGGGACATTTTCTGGGTTAGAAAACTTTGAGACCCATAGGAGATCTGTATATGAAAGGAAACTTTGATTCATTCAACTAGTTCAAAGTTTAATCTTTCTTTTTCTGTTATTTAGAACATCTGCATTATGTTAGAGAAAATATTCCTAATTTCGATTCTAAACTAAATGATCGTTCAATATTCAGGTATTCCTGTGTGGATCCCTTGTCTAGAAACTTAGTCTCTCATTTTATTACAGTCCTGTCTTTGACTCTCGGCTCTACTCATTATAGAGAGGCCTGGGCCAGAGAGACTAACAGTCAGATATCAGATGAGGTTTGGGAGGAAAGCTTCAAAAGGATTTCATGTTATTTTGTTAACTACCAGTACAGGTTGATCCAGGTCGTAGTGACAGACTGTACTACTCGAGGGTCAAACTGCACAATATTTTTGGCTCAGTATCCCCACTTTAGGAGAGATGTAAAACAGGATGGTTTTCCTGTGTTTTGCAAGGATTTTGGACCAAGAGCTTGCAAAGTGTAACTGAACTTTGACCCTAGAACTATAATATGTGGATATTCTACGTCACTGGCAGCTCTTCTGTATTCTATACAACAAGTGGTGATGGACGGTATGGTTGTGGCCAAAAAGTTGATTCTTCTTGACCTGGAAACCTCTACTGGACTACTTCAAGGGACATTCATGTTTGTATTGTGTGTGTAGTTATTAGGTCTGGAGTTTGGGGTTTTGAAATGCTGTTTGTTTGTTTTTTTTGTTTGAAAATATGATAAAACAATCAAAGATAATATAACAAACAGTAAAACACTTAAAGCCTGAAATGTCAATTTATATTTATGTGAAATGTATATAAAGTATAACTCAGAAAATGTTGTATGGGGTTGGTACGGTGGCCCTGAAGTGCAAACCACAACAACATTAACAAAGCGCTATTACAAATCACAAAACGCAAAAAACATTAACGAAGCGCTATTAC
>BRDA01043054.1:0-10125 GCA_036984385.1 Crenuchus spilurus
AGCAATCCAGACTGTTCTCCTCAGTAGTTCCCAGATGGTGGAACAAGCTGCCTACCACCACTAGAGCAGAGGTGTCCCTCACTGTGTTCAAGAAAGTCCTAAAATCCGAGCTCTTCAAAGAGCACCTGCTCTAGTGATCCCAAATACTCCCCATGAGTACTGATATACACTCAGCATTCAATATCCAAATGTTAATAATTTAACTTTAGTATTTTTCGCATTTGTACTTTCCTACTACTGTAAGTCGCTTTGGATAAAAGCGTCCATTAAATGCAATGTAATGTAATGTATTTAAATAAAATTATTCTGGCTAGACTTCTGGGACCCTGATCTGAATGAATCAGTTTCTGAATGAATCAGTGAAAGACATCTGAATATCTAAATAAAAAGCGACTAAAAATGTAATGATCTCCATACAAAATAACATTAAACTGACCTCACCATTGAAAGGTAATGTTATTTATTAGTTTATGAGGGTGTTGTTACTATATCTCAAATAAGTACTAATAATGTAGTATTAATAGTGTATTAATAGAGTTATTGTAGTTATGTATGAGTGAAACAAAGCGCAAGTGGCAATATAAGCATTAAAATAAAGACATGAGGGGGTGTAGTTTGTGTAAATCACACTGCAACTTTGGGTGCATTACTGATAGTTATGTCACTGTTTCATTACTTTAACAGTCGTTACCCCAATCAACCAAAATATTATAACCACCTGTTTGTTACTACACTTTGTAGTTCTGCAATTATAGACTGTAGTCCATTTGTTTCTCTGTGCACTTATATGGTCAGTGGAGCTAAAATGGACAATGAGTGTAGCTACAAGAAGGTGGTCATAATATCATGACTGATTATAGTATATTGTCATATCATTTCATTTTCATTCTATTGATTTTTCAGCTTATGTAGTTCAGCTCAGGTTAGCTTTCAGCCATCACTAGAACTTTTTTGCCCTTTGAGATACTTACCAGAGTTTTCCAAATGTGCCACTTTTTGCTCTCCTCCCAATCACAGCTGCAGTGAACAAAATGAAAACAAGCTCACAATGGTGGCACTCAATAAAGGTTAAATCAGCATCACAACTAATTAACAATCAGTCTGTCAGCTGATACATATTCCGTCCTGATGAGGATCATGTTCTTCAAGTCATTATGAGCTGAGAAATTAATCAGAAGATAATTTGAAATCTGACCTATTCTGATTGTATATACAAAAGCATCAAAATTTGAATATCGTGGAAAAAGTTTGTGTTCATAATTTAATTCTAAAACATACTTTATGAAATAAATACATGCTATGTAACATACTATTATATATTTTATATTCATAAAATTATGTAAATGACATATTTGTTTTAATGTTATGTATTCAGATCATTTCAGATTCTGGATTTCGGAACTTCATGAGCTATAAGCCACACTCATCAACATTAAAACTATATAAAGACCCATTCTAAAAAATTAGAACAAGGGTGTGCAACTCCAGTCCTGGAGGGCCGGTGTCCAGCACAGTTTGGTGATCTTTGTGCTCTGACACTACAATTAAACCTGCTAATTGCCTGCTGAGTTGAATCAGGTGTGTTTGATCAGGTAGATCACCAAACTGTGCAGGAATCCGGCCCTCCAGGACTGGAGTTGCCCACCCCTGAATTAGAATATCATGGAAAAGTTGATTAATTTCCATAATTCCATTCAAAATGTTAACCTTTCATAGATTATAGATTCAGGGCCAAATTTTGAATTCAAATTTTTTGAAATTCTGTTTTTGTGGGTTTTATGAGCTGGAAGCCCAAATATTGTGAAAATAAACAAATAAATACTTGAAATCATTTAAATTGTGGGCCCTGAATCTAAAATCTATGAATGTTTAACTTTTAGAATGGAATTATATAAATTAATCAGTGATAATTTTCCATGACATTCTATTTTTTTGGAATGGGTCTGTATATACATACATATCATTGTGAACAACAAAGATTGATTAGATATTCTAATTGTTTGATACACTTTGGTAAGGTACCAGGTACACTTTGTAGCTTACTTTTTGTGTTTTTACTGTGCTCTCAGGATGTAAACATGCATCACTACATTTCTGCTTAACAGTTGACAGTTGCATAACCAAAGTATGAATATATGTGTTTTTCACTATAACCTGCATGTACATACACTTTTAATATACATATTGTAAATGCCAGGCTGCAGCTTGTTACAGCAGTGCAATACTACATCTCACCTCTAGAGAGCAGCAGATCTCCTCTTTAAAACCATACTCTCTCAGCACTCATTCCACCTTATGTGTCAAGCTGTTTGGTTCTATGCAAACCCAGCTTTTAATGTAGTGACTATGAATCTGACAGCAGCAGATGGGCCATTATATCTGAGTGTGTACGGCAGCTACAGAGATTCAGGCCAGAGGCAGAAATGATGCATCATTACTCAAAGAAAACACCACTATGCCAGTGAAATCCCCCTGCTTACACAGGAGCCGCTCCTTGCCCCTCATAAACACAACAAACTTTGACAAGAACAAAACCCAAATCGCAGTTGAGCTTTTTACTTTCTCTGCAGGCTTAATCTTCTTTCTGAAGCTCTCACATAGCTGTTCTGTTCAATACCCACAAGCAACTGCTCCTAGTACATTAGGAGTCCATTACAGTGGCTTTAGTGGTGTAGAGAGGGCCCAATGGCCCCTGGTTCATTAATAACACATCTTTCTAAATAACTCCACACTGCCTACTCTAATGCAGTTTGTGCATGTGTGTAGAATCTGCAGAGAGAAAACCATCCTGTACCTCCTCCTGCTTCAGCTCTCCACACCCACACAACACACTCACATCCGCAGCCATGTCACTCACCTCCCAGCCTCCTCACCTCAAAACGTACGTGTCTCTATCCAGCACCTTCTAATGAGCACCTCACAGCTATGAGCTCTGCAGCATAAAGATGTTACCTGCCAATGTAAGCACACATACCTACTGTATAGCATTGGAACTGAGCAAGGGAAGAGTCATCTATACAGTATTGCTCATTATGAAAATGCTGTAATAGAACTGCAGTCCACATTATTAATAGCAAATACTGAAAAAATGTCAAATTTTACAGTGAAACACTGTCAAACCATCCATCCATCCATCCATCATCACACCCGCTTAACCCTTATCAGGGTCGCGGTTAGTCCCCCACCCCCTCACCGGGCACAGGGCAGGGCAGTACACTATACAACTAAGCCCAGGACAGGGCGCCAGTCCATCGCTGGGTGCTGTCAAACCATAACAGTAAAATACTGTATACTCTAAAAAAGAGTTACAGTTTCAGTGTACCAGTGCAAAAAATCAGTGGTACTAATAGTGCTTTACTGCAGTAGTAGGGGGGTGGCTTGGTGGTTAGCATGTTCACCTCTGAACACTGGGGTTCAATTCCCTGTGGTTGCAGGGGTTTCCTCCGACAGTAGCACAGAATATAATATAGTAGGACACCATATTTGTACATAATATATATTGTGCCATATATATTACAATAAAATTCTGACAATCACATGTTTAGCAATATATTTTTTTACAGTGTATAACTGTTTTATTCACAGTAATGTACTGTAAATATATTTAAATAATATAAATACTGTTTATTTTACAGTGTATATGTATTTATTCATAGTAATGCATTGTAAACAAAATAGTGATTGAATGTAACATTTACAATTGCCAAAAAACATACTGCAATGTCTTATACATTACAATATAAGCAAAACAAAAAATATATACAGTGCCTGTATATTTTACAGTGACATCCTGGAAACCACAACTGCCAGTATTTTACTGTAAATTTGATGGATTTTTACAGTACAGTGTTGCCCATCCAGGTTTCTCATCAGATTAACTGTCTTACAAATTACTGCGTAAGCTTAGTAGTCTCACTTACTATATTATTAAGTAATTTATGACAACACAAGCCAAGAATGATTAAAGGCATAGTATGTAGTTTCCAGCGACATCTAGTGGTTTAGTTTCCAAATTGCAACCAACTGAAAACTCTTTCCACAGCCTCCCCGCCCTTCCAAACATGAAGAAGTCTCTACGGTGGCCGTAAGGTGTCATATATCTTTGATACTCCTGAACGCGATGTCTAATAGCAGCTTTAGAGCTAGTGATATGTCAAGTGGTAAGATTAATTTTAATTAGAAATTTATGAAATGTAATATGTAAAATTATCATAGCTACAATGCAGACGAAACATTTTCTGCACTTCAGTAGTGCTATTGTAAATGAACAAACAAAAGATAATGTAACAAAGTAAACGCATCAAACTGCTTCACTGTAGACAGATAATGCAGGCAGGATACACATTTTTCTCTAGTCAAGGTAAGCTTGCCATGCTCTGAAGAAGGCACTTCAGCCGATACGTAAGCTTCTAATAAAGTTATGTGGAACTCTATGCGTCGTGCTTCCGTGTGTATTTGCTTACATTGAGTATTAATGGTCTCCTAGCGGTTGAGCAACATTCAAGGCTGTATGAGAAAGATGGTGCATCTAGGAAAGGCAACACTGATGTTTACCCGAGTTTTTTGTCACTGTCTGTCCTGATGTCTTTTGGTCTCATCATGTTTTCTTTTCTTTGACGATTGAAGTTGTGTTTTCTCTTCTTGACGAGCATAAGAATGTTCCGCCATCTTAACAAATAAACCAAAAAACCTTTACTCTTGCTTCTCCTCCGTGTATTTCTTCTTATTGAGGTTTTATTGAGGTATACATTTATTTCTTCTTCTCCTGTTTTATGTCAGCCAACGGTAAAACAAAGCTACAGTGCCACCGTATTTGAGTGGCCAATTCGTCATTACAACGCAAACGTTTTTTGCTAGCCTCGTTTGTCCTTTTTGAACTACTGTAGAAACATGGCGATGCAACATGGCGGCCTCAGTTGGTGTTCGACCCGCGACCAATGTAGATATAAACAGCTTATTCTAAGGTAAAATAATCAAACGACTTCTTAGTTTATAATGATTAGATGTGTTTTAATCATTTTTATTAGTGATTATCTTAAATTCTGCTAAAAGATAACACGAAATATTACATACTGTACCTTTGAGTGACTTTAATGTTATTGTGGTTTTACATATTTATATTACATTTACAGCCTTAAAATGAGTCAGAAGACAGAATTATATCCCTTTATTTCATTATAGTACGTTTGGTGCATATATTAATGTACTTGGTATTTATGTAGCTTAAAATCACCCTTTACTGATTATTCTTAATTATTTGTGTTTACTTTTGGTATAGCAGCAGAGAATCCGTGATTGACAGTGTTCTGAGAGATTCACTTGCTCTGATATGCTTTAGTGAAGCTAATATGACAAATATGCACATTTCAAAAAGCGACACATACTAATGCAGCAGTATACACTGGGACTAATTTAAAATAACCTACAAAACCTACAAACCTAAGCAAGATAATTAAGGTCATTCAGTCCATCAGAGCTGGGCATATACTGCAGGAGTTGTCTAAGATACGGGAGGTTTGTCAGTGCAATTGATCTGTTTTATAATTCATATTCATCTGTGATATCGAGCCTAACACTCCAGTCAAGCATGTCTATGCATTCTGAGCCTGCGGACACAATCTAATCTCCAGCCTTGAGTGTATCGAGAGAGAAAAATAATTACACATAGAATAAATTAATATGTATCTCCACCATAATTCTATAGTGTAATGAGATGGTAGTGAGCCAGGTGCTGATAAGAGTTATGAGAGGCAATGGAACAACATTATTATCCTGCTGGAATGATACTGGAATATGAATTCTGTCCTTAGCAGTCCTGGATCATTATTGTTATTCTACCCATACACTCCTCTACATCCAGTTATCACTTTAACCTGCCAAGTGTGTTTGTGCACGCACACACACACACACACACACACACACACACACACACACACACACTCCCCCCCCTCCTCTCTCTCTCTCACACACACACACACACGTTTTATACTGTTTTAGGACATATAAAGGATGTAAATAGAAATATACACATAAACCAATCAGCTACAACATTAAAACCACTGAAAATACAGTCATTTAATTGCTAATGATTACAATATTCCATTTCAGGTTTGATTAAATGACTATAAACAGTATAAATACTGTGTATCTCTCAGAGCTACAACTGCCACATTCCTAATATCAACACTCCTGAAGCAGAGACAACATCAGAAGTGTGTTACCTGCACTAAAGAGAAAAAGAACTGGACTGTTACTCAGTGCTCCAAAGTCCTCTTTTCAGATGAAAGTCACTTTTGTATTTCATTTGTAAATCAGCTCCTAGAGTCTGGAGGAAGAGTGGAGAGACACACAATCCAAGTGTCTGAAGTCCAGTGTGCAGTTTCTGTAGTCTGTTGTTTTGGGGTGTCATGAGATTCAGTGCATCTCCAAAACAGCAGGTCTTGTGCAGTCTTCCCAGCATTCAGGGGTTAATAACTACCAAATATGGTCCGAGGAAGGACAACCAGTGAACCGGCATACAGGGTCATGGGTGCTCAAGGTTCACCGATGGCCATGGGAAGCAAAGGCTAACCCATCAGGTCTGATTTCACAGTAGAGCTACTATAGCACACATCTCTGAAAAGGTCAATGCTGGCTATGATAGAAAGATGTCAGAACACACAATGCATCACAGCTTGCTGTGCATGGAGCTGCAGAATCATAGACTGGTCAGAGTACTCATGCTGACCCCTGAGAACTGGACCATGGAGCTTTGAAAGAAGGTGTCCTGGTCTGATGAGGTTTCTCTTACATTACCTGGATGGGTGAGTGCGTGTGGTGTTTATCTGCAGATGAGATGGCACCAGGTGCACTATGGGAAGAAGGCAGACTGGTGGAGGTTTTATACTGGTTATGTCAGTAAGTACTTTTGCCCTTCCAGAAACAATTAAGGCCACTTTTCTGGTCCTGATCATATAATTTAGCTCTTTCTAACAGAGAGACAGACAGACACACACACACACACACACACACACACACTCTCTCTCTCTCTCTTCGGTATATGTCTGACTGCTGGAGCTGTATAATGCAGCGTTTGCTGTTTGACCATGGTTGTTTAATTATGTCCTTATCTGAGCTCCATATATGTGTACCCACAGAGCCACAGGGACCCTCTGGGCTGCACTCCCACCAGGCACAGACACAGCCTATCCACTGTCCCACTGTGTCTCCGTCAGCTGTCTGCGTATGTCTGTTCCACTCTGGTCAGCATGGTGCTCACGCATGGGGACAGAGACTCTCACAATAATGACCTGAAAAAATAAATAAATAAAACAGAAATCCCTAGACATGCCATGAGGCACTGGTTTAAAACCAGCCCACGTGTGTGAGTGTGGATTTAGGAAAAGGGGGCTAAAGAGCAAGCCCAGCATAATGTGGAAAACACTTAAAATGTGCTGATGCTCTCTCTCTCTCTCTCTCTCTCTCTCTCTCTCACACACACACCACATGTCATAGACAGCTGCTTGAAAGAAAAGGTAAAAGATGGGGAGAGGCGCTCTTGTAGATGAAGAGTTTCTCCATATAGCCATATGCTGTTATAGATGGTCCCATAAGGGTGGGGTGCTATTCCCCTCACTGCACTGACAGCAATGTTTTATTATAAGCACACAGGCGGTGTGAGCAACATCTGTGCCCACAAGAGCAGCAAAGGCTACAAAAACCAACCATTCATATTTTATTGCCCATTTTGCTGGCCATCCATAATTCAGATAGGAGCTTACTTAACAGCTCCACTCTGGGGGGAATGGACCAATTATGTAGCGCCTATGAGAGAGGACTGATTTGGGCTTGGCTATAGCGTTGGTGTGTGCATGTGTGTGTGCGGTCTGCACCCCATTATTGGAGTTATAAATGAATGTGGACTGCCAGGCAGTGCAGAATGTTCTGGACAAGACATTTGCATCAGCTTTACCTTAATTACCAGCACTACACTAGCTAACACCTGCATCAGAACATACTGCAAATCCTCTCCTCCCACAGAAGAGAGAGCAGAGGACTGAAGACAAACAGGACAAATGACTGCAACTGCAAATGGATTCCTACTGGTTTTTGCTTATTTTTAGCAGTTCTTAAATGAGAATGTGTGTGTGTGTGTGTGTGTGTGTGTGTGTGTGTGTGTGTGTGTGTGTGTGTGTGTGTGTGTGTGTGTGTGTGTGTGAGTGAGTGAGTGAGTGAGTGAGAGAGAGAGAGAGAGAGATTAGAAAAGAATGACAGAAAAAGAGAAAACAGATATAAAGATGAAAGACAAAGAGAGGGTGGCAATGACAGACAGTGTGAGAAATGGAGAAATAGTGAGCAAACAAGCAAGCAAGAGAGGATGAGAGAGAGAAGAAGGAGGGAGAGAGAGAAAGAGAGAGGGAGGGAGAGAGAGCTGCTTAGGAAAGAATCAGAGTATGTGAAAGAGGAAGACAGAGAGGAGACAGCATGAGACAGGGAAAGATTGAGAGAAGAAGTAAGACAGGTTCAAAAAGAAGACAAAAAACATGATGGAGATGTATATATATATATATATATATATATATACAGAGAGAGAGAGAGAGAGAGAGAGAGAGAGAGAGAGAGAGAGAGAGAGGGACGAAATGAGATTAGAATAAAGAAAGATTAGAAAAGAAAAGCGAGACGGAGGCAGAGGAAGAGACTTAGAGACCTAAAGTCACGTCCTGCCTTGCCCTGATGAAACTGAGAGCCTAATGGGTGTCCTTTTCTCAAGGCAAGCAGTCGAGCCAAGGGCACAACCATTCATCAGCACAGGAGAGAGTTAAGAGACTGAAAGGACATGGACAAAGATGGACAACCAAAATTAGCCTAGAACAACACACAAACAAATGCCCACAGCCCACTTTACCCACACTGTACGCACACTGCACCCACAGCCCTCCAGCACACTGTACATACACTGCACTCAGGGTGTCTCTGAGCTCACACCAGCCCACACTGCACAGTCACTGAACACCAGCACATGGGCCACAGAGATGAGTCTAATTGATCACCCTGTCACTGCTCTTTATTGTTAACCGCTCTGTGTCATGGTAACAAATTAGATTGTTGCTGGATGAGTCCAATTAATGGTGACGTGCAAGTGGCACGTCGAGCTGCCAGTGCCAGATGCAATAGAGAACAGGTTGTGTGGATTTGCTGGGGCAGTGCATTGAAATGTCAGTCCTAATTTACTTTTCCTCATGATGGGGTCAGAAGCTACATCTAGCTTCTTAACAGACTTTAAAAACATTATTATATTATTATCCGTCAGTTCCATATCCTTAAACCCTTAAATGTTCCATATTATCTTTATATACACTTTATTTTACACTGAAGCACACTTACAGTATCTGCTTTTGTTTTTATAGCAAAAAAGTCTTAATTCATTGTTTTGATTTTCAAGATCTTAAGATCCTTTTGAATTGTTTAATAAAGTTACTCTGTTACTTTCTGAAGACACAGACTGATGAGAGAAATTACACTATTGAACAAAAGTACCGGGACACCTGCTCATTCATTTGTTGGACGATCACCACACAACCTCATCCCCAACTCATCCCAAAAGTCCTGGATGGAGCAACATCATTCCAGAGAACACAATTCACTGCTCCACAGCTCAGTGATGGGGGAGCGGGGCTTTATACCCCTCCAGCACTGACATTAGACATGGTGCCAATAGGTTCATGTTTATCTGCTCCAGAAAGTCTTATTCTATTGGCAGTACTGCTCTACAGGACTAGACAAGCTGTGTGTGCATTTGTACATCTGTCAGCAATGGATGTGAATGCATTCATTTAAAGAGGTGTCCACCAACATTTGGGCATATAGTGTAGGTCTTTCAAACAGAAAGAAAATGGGCAAAGGGCACAACCATTCACCAGCACTGAGAAAGAGAGTCATGAGATTGAAAGCAGATGGACAACTGAATTCAGTCGAGAACAACACACAAAGAAAGCCTGGAGCCTACAGTCCTCCAGCACACTGCACACACAGGTCTTTAGCACACTACATACACTGCAACCACAGCCACCCAGAACACTACACACACACTGCACACACAGGTCTTTGGCATGCTACATACACTGCACCTACAGTCCCCAAGTACAC
>BRDA01043058.1:0-18417 GCA_036984385.1 Crenuchus spilurus
CTGTAAACACTCACTGATCAGAGAAGAAAGCTTGCTATAAAAATATTTACACTTTGAGGGCATTAGAGTACCAAAACTGGACTAGAAGATGCATTGTAGTGCAAAGCCCTCTGGAGTTATTAGTTGTCAGACCTGCTTGTCTTCTGCCTGTGGTAACACAAGCCCTTGACCCTCCATCCCTCCTCATCACTCAGATGAGTTTGGAGAATCTTCTTTCTGCTGCATTTTCACTTCCTGGCACAGACCAGGAAACGCATTTAAGATCTTAGTTAATTTCCTTACATTTTGCACTGATGTATGTCTTACTGTCACAGTCTTCATTCTCAATCTGCCGACTCTGGGATGACCTCTGTCATTGGAGCACAGTTGGCTGAGGAAAACCGGCCCAGATGGCCTCACAGTGCTGTGGAAAAGCACAGTACTCAGAGCTGCAGAGCTGGCCAGACTCATTCTTAGTTTATGTTTACTTTTATAGATGACATACATTGTGTACCTGGACTCCTTTCGCCAACACAGTGAACAGTACTTGGACCAATAGACACATCAGCTAGGTGTGTGATGCTACAGATGCCTTTTATGTTATGTAAAAATGAGATTTTTTTTTAGAAAATAACTATTTTGCTGTATATTTTTGTATATTGATAATATATAAATATAAATATATTTATATCCCTGTGGGAATTTTTATGCAGCCTGTTTAGTGAGGTCATCTCTATTTATGTTATGTTGCTTGCATCAAACAAAAAAAGTCATTTTTCATGAACTACGTTTTGTTTGTGGTTAGTAACTTGCACAAACAGCCAAAACAAATCCGATCTCAAATCCGATCTGCTGAGGTATATGTCTCCACTGATATTTGCAAGAGATCAGATCAGATTTGCCCATCCAGACATCACATGCATATTTGCTTGGGCTGCTGTGGTAACAGTGTAGGCGTCAGTAACTACAGCCACACTGTTGATGTGGCTTCAGGGTTGCCAGTTTCACAGTTTTAGGAAATGTACCAATGAGCCATGACAGCCAATATATTCTTATAATAACACAATAGAAAAATAATAAATGGTGTTGAAGATGCCTTAAGTAGACTTTATAATGTTTGAGATCCAGTGGAAGAAAATAGCAGAGTAGAAAAGAAAGTATTGTTTTAATTACTAAAAAGCTTACTATTATGTAGAAAACTAATGAAAAAGTAAGATTAATCATCTATGATTAGACTTTACATTAGATTAGATTCTGAGTTGGTTTTAAGCTTGTGTAGGGCTGCATTCTGTGAGACAGTGGGCTGGAGAGTTTTTCGGGAACTGGCAACCTGGGACGCACTTCTTGGATCCCTGCACTTCCGTCGCTCTGGATTTGATGTATCATTCTTTGTCACAACATAGATAGGTCAAAAATCAGATTTGGGCAGTCTGAACATAGCCTAAAAAACAATTGAGGTTATTTTTGGACAGATATCTACCTAAACAACACTGTAGAAACAGTTTGTTGCACAATCATCACATGTACAACTGAGAATCAAACTGATGAGATTTTAATTCGCAGGAACATTTAAGTCACATTTAATACTGTACTGGGTAAGAAAATTGCCAACATATTGCGTCTGTGTATGTGTGTGTGTGTGTAACAGAGAAAATGAAAAATCACTTGGAGCCTCAGGACAGACTTACTGTCCAGTCAAAGTGTCAATTATGCACCAGAACACAAACTTTGCTACTATTCTTAACTGCTGAAAATGGAAGAGTAGATACATCTTCAGCTTTTTCAGTCACAGTTTATTATGGCTGCTGTTTACAGTCCAGACGCTAACAAATTACAAAAATCAAATCAAATTACTGTCTTTGACCTAATTCACATGTATCTGCATGACAATGCCAACCCAATAGAGTCAACAGAAAAGCCTCAAAGAGAAACTATGAACATGTCTATTATACAAAATACAATGTGTCCTGTTACCCAAATAACTGTAATACTAATGAATCTGGTGATGAAATGTGGATTAAATAAACCTCAGTTTATGTGTAAAACACTTGACATGTATGATTACTGTGCAAGTAGATGGGTGTTATTTCCTAATTAATATCCACAGCTGTAGGAGTAGAGGCCGGCGCCAGTCCAGCCATCTCCATCTGCCTCTGCAGTGAGACATTAAAGCCCTCAGTTATCCTTGTGGACACAACATTGGATGCTGGTTATTTCACCCTGAGAATTGTGCAGAGATATAATGTATCAGTGCACAGTAAAAGAGGAAGTGTGCATGGTGTGTACTGGATAACAAGTATTAAAGATATTCACAGTCATTTGGGTAAAGAATCAAATGGAACATCCTGTGTTACAACTGTATCAAGAATCAACTGTATCAAAACGTTTCAATACTCAAATTTGGTAATCAATACTCTAACTTTTGATACTTTCTAATACGAATAACAGTCATCAGAGGTCTGTATAGATTACAGAGGGTACATTTAAAAGAACAGACGTGTTAGTTAAACTGCAAAAATGTACAAATGCATCTATGAAATGAATATTTAAAGACAATTATGAGCATTTTTAATTTATAATTGTATAGTAAACATGTTCATAGCCCTGTGCAGATTAACCATCCAGTCATGTTCATGCTCAGTAAAGTGAAAGTGCACAATCACAATCGTTTATAAAAATGAACTTGGTAAAAAATTACGTGGTAACACTTTATAATAACTTTAATTAATAGCTCATTAACTAATGATTAATAACTGTGAACAAATCATTAGTTCATGAGAATTTCATTAACAAATGATTTACTAATGATTTATTAATGATTTGTTAACATTTGCAAAAATGAATACAATCATTAGTAACTACATGAACTCTCATTTATAAACATTTGTTCATGTTCAAATTCTCATGAACTAATGATTTGTTCACAGTTATTAATCATTGGTTATTGGCTTATTAATGAAAGTTATTATAAAGTGTTACCAACTATGTTTTCAAAATGATCCAGAAACATGTGGACAGGGTCTTTATTAAATTATAATGAATAGTGTATTCCTAACCTGTCTCTTGAAGGTTGACTGATACCCAAAGTACCACTTTTAGACATTAAATTTGTTCATTGGCTAATATACTGCATTCAGTTCTCTTCACTGCGTACGAGGCCTGAGCGATGTTTTATATTGTTTTTACACATTGTTGTAGAAACTAACATTTTATCATTTTATTTATAAAAACACCTTCTTGCTTCAAAAGTCTGAATTCTAAAGTGCCTAAACAGACTGAACCTTTTCTGTAACTACATTTACAGATCGGGTCAGCTTTTTTTTTTTTTTTACTGGGTGAGATAAGGATGTTGATGTGATGCCTCTTTCTGTTAAGATGTTTTTTTTTCTAAAAACTGCTGTTTATTTCAAAATGAAGCCTTCATCCTGTTTCTGAGTTCTACAGGCAGTGGTTAGAAGCTCATGTTGACAGATTCTTTATCTAACTCCATCTCTGCCTGTTCAGCTATACAGCATTGCAAGTAATGTTGCATATGATAAGCATCAATGATACACTATATGTCCAAATGTTTGTGGACACCCCTTCTAATGAATGCATTCAGCTATTTTAAATTGACACTGATGTACAAATGCACACACAGCCTATCTAGTCCCTGTAGAGAAGTACTGCCAATAGTATATAACTCTCTGGAGCTGATAAGTATGAGCCTATTGGCACCATGTCTAATGCCAGGTGCCAGAGGGATATAAAGCCCCTCAGCATTGAGGTGTGGAGCACTGGAACTATGTTCTCTTTTCCATCCAGTACTCTTGGGATGTGGTGGGGATCATCCAACATCTCAACCTCACTAGCCGTCATTTATTGTTGCTAGCAGGAGTCCAGTACTTCAAGTGTAGCTGATGGTGGCAAGTGATGCTGAGGGTCCAAGGTTGGCAGCAGTAGATGTAGGTGAAGAGCCAGTCTGATGTGGACCGCATGAGGATCCAGCAAGCAGTCTTCCTTTAGTGGCCATCATTTTCTCAGAGAACAGTAGAGAGAAGCAGTTAGTTTGGTTGAGTGCAGTAAAAATTGTATTTTCATTACTCCAGCAAGTCTGGATGAAACAGATCGAGTGGAAGGAGAGAAACCAGAAGGAGCACAGACCCTTAGAGGATCCTCAGACCGTGACATCCATCTGTATCACTATTCTCAAACCAGAGAGATTGTGTGCACAACCTCGCAGAGTGCATGTTACTAGTTTACCGGGATTCTCCATGTCCATGAGTTATTGAAACAACAACCTTACACTAGAACAAGAGGTTAGTCACCAAAAGCTAAACTGAAAAAGTGGGTTTTGAGCCTAGATTTAAAAATAGTGACTGTGTTCAAAACAATAGCTGGAAGATTGTTCCAGAGCCGAGGGGCTTTGTAAGAAAAAGGGCCAGAGAAGGGCTGATATTTCTGGTTTTAGTGAGGACCCTGACTAATTTTCAATTAACTGGAGTTTACTCAAAGAACATCACCCTGAACCAAGGGCCAGCAGCCATTTATGCTGCACAATGAATGACCGGGTGTCCCAATACGTTAGTCCATATAGTGTACAACAGAGTTACTGATCTGTGTACATGTACAGTCTGATATCTGTAACCACTGTACGTCCCCAACATCCAGGGATTTTTACATTGATCGTTGGGTTCTGTTTAATACTTAAATTAAACTTTTTAACAATGCTGACCTCCGTGCTGATTATTGTGGCCCATTTGGACTGGTTTTGTTGTTCTTTTACATTCATTTACATTAGAGTGTTTCAAACCACCTTAATGCCTTTACTTCTACTGATGAAGGTAAAGATGAGTTTAGCTTTTACTCAGCTCCATTAAGTCTTTCACAGCTCTGGGAGAAATTAAGCCTAATCTCCAGACCTGAACCCTACTGAAAACCTCTGGAATGATGAAGAGGAAGAACCATCAAAAAAAGCAGAGCTGATGAATTTTAACTCCAGACGTGGCATAAAGTTATCAGCAATGTGAAAGACTGGTGGAGAACATCAACACATCAAGTCCTCTGGTTATCTTTCATGCCTGTAGACAAGCCTATTATGTTGTTTAAAACTGAATTTAATGTTTTTCTTTATTATTATTATTATTATTATTATTATTATTATTATTATTATTATTTACATTTTACATTTTGAAACCACTGTGTTTTTCTTATTTCAACAGTTTATTCTGCAAATATATGCACTAAATGATAACACTTTATTTTAGGAAAATGCTGTCAGGAGGTCATAGAATAAAACAAATTTTCAAATACAGACATACAATGTTGCTTGAAATTTAATTTAGAATTTCTATATTTGTCCATAAATTTGACCTAAAACTAAAACATCAGATTTTCACAGGTGTTGTCAATCAATGGGATGATCAATCAGGTGTGAGTAGGTGTCCTGTTTTATTTAAAGATTAAGATTCACCTTTTTGCCTATGTGATTTTCACACAATGGAATTTGCCCTCCACATTTAATCATTTGTGCAGTAAAACACACACACACAAAGGCTGTGCCCGAAGTGGTGGGCAGCCCTTATCCACCGGCGCCCAGGGAGCAGTTAGGGGGTTAGTTGCCTTGCTCAAGGGCATTTCAGTCATGTCCTGTCTGGGGATCTAACCGGCGACCTTCTGGTCACAAGATCTTATCCTGAACTACTAGGCCATGGCTGCCCCCAGAACATAGTTATAGCAAAGTCTGATCTTCACAACATGTTTGTGGAAGTGTATCATGGCATGAACAAAGGAGATGTCTGAGGACCTCATGAGAAGAGCTGTTGATTCTCATCAGGCTGAAAAAGCTTACAAAATCATCTATAACTCAAGTATGTAGAAACTTAATTATTATTTTTTTGATCAGGTGGCCGTGGGATTTTTCTTAAGACCCACTTTTTGTGCAGTAACATGTTCATTGTGTTCACTTTTTGAACACCACACTCATCTGTGATTTGATCTGTGGCTAGGAAGCATTAAGACAAAAAAAGTTGCATTTCTAGTGACCCCTAGTGGATGTTTTTTTTTTGTTTAACCTCTACAGATTGGTAGAGATGGCACAATCACATTGTGTTAAGTTAAATGCCTTCTTCAAAAAGATATAGTGACTCAAATGTTCTATTGAGCAGAATGTTAAAGGGCAAAAGAGTTTGGACTCCACCAATTCACAGTCAGATGGATTGCATAAAAATTGAGGAAATCCAAGAACATCATTACTCTCCCCAGGAGTGCACAACTGACAAAGATCATGCCAAGAGCAAGACGTGTCATAGTCTGCGAGGAAACAAAGGTAACTTCACTGCTGCCCATCTGCAGTTTGCTAAAGATCACATAGACAAATCAGAAGGCTGTTGGAACTGTGCTTTATAGACATTTGAGATCAAAATAGATCTTTTCAGTTTAAAAGAAGTGAATCTGTGAACCCAATCTGTGAAACACCGTGGTGGTAGTGTCATCGTTTAGGCCTGTTTGGCTGCTTCTGGGGCATGAAGGTTTGCCATTACTGATGGAACAATGAATTCAGAATTATGCCACCAAATTCTGAAAGAAAATATCAGGACATCTGTCTGTGAGTTGAATCTCAGGGATTCTTCACAGCAGATGTGAAGGTCTGACCAACAATTACCGTAAACATTTCATTGCAGTTATTGTTGAAAACGGGGGTCTCAACAGATACTTAAAGCAACGGTTCACATACTTTTGCCACTTACACACATGTAATAGATCATATTTCCTCTAATTTTTTTATTTCATTTAATTTACTTGGTTCTTTTATCTACTATCAGGACTTTGTGTGACAATCTGATAAAGGTTTATGTCAAATTTATGCAGTAAAACAGGAGAGACTGATCATCTGCAGTGATCTTCCTTTTTTCCCAGAGCTTCATCATTTTTAGATCTGCAAGAAGAGTAAATGTGCTTTCACTCGAGTTCCACGTGAAACAGCGACCCCTGTGGGCCGCTCTGGTCTCCAGCAGGTTCCAGTACCTGCTAAATGACGCTGAGCTGCTGTGTGTTTATCAGTGAGACAGAAGCTGAAGATGATGGTAACTGTGCTCAGTGTTAGTGGACACTAAACAGTGTGGATTAGTCCGAACACACAGAGCAGCTGTTTATTGTCCAGCTGTGAACGAGAAACCGTGCGTGACGTCACCACGAACACGAGCAAGGTGCGTCTGCAAACGAGTGTGTCTGTGTGTGTGTGTGTGAGAGAGAGAGAGAATGATTGAGTGAAAGAGTGTAAGAGACTGAGTGAGTGACAGTGACTGAGTTAATAAAGTGACTGAGAGTGACTGACTGACATTTGACTGAGTGAACGTGAGTGATTGAGTGACTGAGTGACCGTGACTAAGTGAGTGACTGAGTCACAGTGACTGAGTGAAAGTGAGTGACTGAGTGACAGTGACAGAGTGAAAGTGAGTGACACAGTGACAGTAACTGAGTGAAAGTGAGTGATTGAGTGACAGTGACTGAGTGAAAGTAACTGAGTGAGAGTGAAAGTGAGAGACTGAGTGACAGTGACAGTGAAAATTAGTGACTGAGTGAACGTGAGCGAGTGAGTGACTGAGTGACATTGACTGAGTGAAAGTAAATGAATAAGTGACAGTGACTGAGTGACAGTGACTGAATGAAAGTGAATGACTGAGTGATAGTGACTGAGTGAGTGTTATTAAGAGTGACTGAGTAAGATAGTGACAGAGTGACTGAGGCAGAGAAAGTGACTGAGTGAGTGAGTGAGATTGAGTAGAGTGACAGAGTAATTGAGTGACAGAGACTGAGTGATGCTGAGTGAGAGTGATTGAGTGAGTGAAACTGAGTGAGTGAGAGAGACTGAGTGACAGAGAGACTGTGAGAGTGTCACTGAGTGAGAGTGATTGAGTGAGAGAGAGAGTTACAGAGTGACTGAGTGAGAGAGACTCAGTGAGTGACTGTGTGACACTGAGTGAGAGAGACTGAGTGAGTGAGTGAGATTGAGTTGAGTGACAGAGACTGAGTGATGCTGAGTGAGAGTGATTGAGTGAGTGAGAGAGACTGAGTGAGAGTGATTGAGTGAGACTGACTGAGTGACAGAGAGACTGTGAGAGTGTCACTGAGTGTGAGACTGATTGAGTGACTGAGTGAGAGTGATTGAGTGAGACTGACTGAGTGACAGAGACTGTGAGAGTGTCACTGAGTGAGTGACTGAGTGACAGAGAGACTGTGAGAGTGTCACTGAGTGAGTGAGACTGAGTGAGTGACAGAGAGTGATTGAGTTAGACTGACTGAGTGAGAGAGTGACAGAGTGACTGAGTGAGAGTGATTGAGTGAGAGAGACTCAGTGAGTGACTGAGTGAGAGAGACTGATTGAGTGAGTGAGAGAGACTGAGTGAGTGACTGAGTGACATTGAGTGAGAGAGTGACATAGAATGACTGAGTGAGAGTGACTGAGTGAGTGACGCTGAGTGAGAGTGATTGAGTGAGAGAGAGACTGTGAGAGTGTCACTGAGTGAGTGAGACTGAGTGAGTGACTGAGTGAGAGTGATTGAGTTAGACTGACTGAGTGAGAGACTGAGTGAGAGAGTGACTGAGTGAGAGAGACTCAGTGAGTGACTGAGTGAGAGAGACTGATTGAGTGAGAGAGACTGAGTGACTGAGTGACATTGAGTGAGAGAGTGACAGAATGACTGAGTGAGAGTGACTGAGTGAGAGAGACTGAGTGAGAGTGATTGAGTGAGTGACTGAGTGAGCAAGCGTGACTGAGTGAGTGAGAGAAACTGAGTGAGAGTGATTGAGTGAGACTGACTGAGTGACAGAGAGACTGTGAGAGTGACACTGAGTGAGACTGAGCGAGAGTGATTGAGTTAGACTGACTGAGTGAGAGTGACATAGAGTGACTGAGTGAGTGATTGAGTGAGAGAGTGACTGAGTGAGAGAGACTGAGTGAGTGACTGAGTGACATTGAGTGAGAGTGACATAGAATGACTGAGTGAGAGAGACTGAGTGACATTGAGTGAGAGAGAGTGACAGAATCATTGAGTGAGAGAGTGACAGAATGACTGAGAGTGACTGAGTGACATTGAGTGAGAGTGACAGAATGACTGAGTGAGACTGAGTGAGAGAGAGTGACAGAATGACTGAGAGTAATTGAGTGAGAGTGAGTGAGAGAGAGAGTGAGTGAGAGTGACAGTTACTGTGAGAGTGACTGAGTGAGAGAGAGTGATTGCGTGAGAGAGACTGAGTGAGAGAGAAACTGAGTGAGTGGTCGGTTCTCTTGCCCCCTCCTTCCCCATCAACCCCCACCCCCCCAAACCCCGTGCTCATCGTAGCGCCCCGGTAATCCCCCCCCACCCCCCTCCTCCTCCACACTCACACTCTCCTCCGCGCGGTCTCCCTTTTTTTGCCCCCACGACGCGCGCGCCCCGGAGCCGCCGCCATGCCCGCCTGTCCGCGCGAGAGAGCGACACGAGTCGAGACGAGACGGAACGAGCCGCGCGCGTCTATTTTCGGGCCTCGCTGCTCTCAGCAGAGTGAGCACGCGGCGCGGAGGAGGTGAACCGGAGAGAAAAAAAGACCCCCTCCCCCTCCCTTCCCTCTCATCGGCATGTCCCGCGAGAGCAGCAGCAGCAGCAGCACCTCCGCCGCCGCCTCCTCCTCCTCCTCCACCCCAACATCCTCCTCCTCCATCGTCGCGCTCCTGCTACTGGGCTTCGTGTTCGGCGCCGCGCGCTCGTCCCCGGTCAACGCGACGGCGGCTGGAGACAGAACCGTGGTGGTCGCGTCGCTCCCGCGCGTCAGCTGGGAGAGGGACTATCTGCTGGGCGTGAAGAGGCTGCGGAGGCTCTACTGCAACACGGGCATCGGGTTTCACCTGCAGGTGCTCCCGGACGGCACGATCAGCGGCGTTCACGACGAGACCCAATACAGTGAGTTAGCCAGACCCCCCCTCCTCCTCCCCACACACACACACACACACACACACACACACTCACTCACTCTCTCACACACACACACACCTCCCATACTATAATGCATCATCATCTCAACGTTCATTTATTTGCATGCAAATGTACTCAGAACCAGGCCCTGCTGTACACTAGCACTGCTAAACCACCTTCCCAGGCTCCACCATACCACGAGTGCATGGCCGGATTTAGACTGGGACTAATTTTAACACTGCGTCCATTTGCAGCTCGGAGAAAACGAGCAGAGCCTGCTACCCCCCAACCCCCACAACCCTGTGCAAACGTCCAACAGCAACGTTGCATTGACATGGCCTTGCATTGCTTTGCTCTCTCCACGTTTGCAGTGTAAGAGAAGGAGGAGAACGAGCGGGAGGTTGGAGGTTTTGGAGGTGGAGGAGGACCCAGCGTGGAGCAGCATTGCAGAGCAGCCAGCGTGTGGTGACCTGCAGGATGCATGTGTGGCAGGCCCCCTCACCAAAAAAACAATTTCACACCCCCTCACCCCACCCACTTCAGCCCACAGCCAAGCCATCCTCATCATTAACTCTTCATGTTTTGTTCAATCAGGTCTGATTGAGATCTCCACGGTAGACAGAGGAGTGGTTAGTCTCTATGGGGTGAAAAGTGAGCTGTTTGTGGCCATGAACAGAAGAGGAAGGTTGTATGGATCGGTAGGTGTGCATTTTATTGCCTACGACATCACAGCCCCATGCCTTCGCTTGATATCGCTTGATTGACTCACAAGGCAGTATGTTAAACCTGTTCTCATGGCTTAGAGTCTAAATCAGAACTAGCACCAGCACTGTTTTCAGAGCTTTTCTGATGGAGTGAGGCATGTTATGCATGACCTGGGAATAAGTTTGACCTACTTAAAAGCAGCTCTTGTGTCATAATTAGGCCTAACCAGGCTACCACTGTAAACCGTCCAAAGCAGAGTCTCTGTATGTTCAACACACTTTTACAAGCAAGCGTAGCTGATGCTGTTATTTTCATCCTTCCTTCAAGAAAGGAAGACAAAACTACATAAAACCTTATGTATCATATTCACAGATTGCATTAGCACATCTTGTTTGCATGTGTGTATTAATTTGTATGTAGATGGTCATATCAGAATATTATGTCTCAGCTCAGGATTTGACAGATGCCACAGGAAGTGATCCCTGACACTTTCCTCATCGTTCCTGTCTTCATTATAGAGGTTAACTTGTCCATTGTGGATCATCGATTGCTCTGTACCACTCATCTGAGTCATTCCCCTCTGGCATTAGTGGCCATGGGGCACCACTGTTATATTGTTGGGAGGCACTCAACATACAATGCACCTCTAGAACATCCCACAAAGTTAGCAGATTCTGCTATGCTACCATCCTTTACCTGGCACCCTATTATCATGCCCGTTGGACATCAGTCAGATCACGTTATTTGCCTGTGATGATTGTTTTGCTACAACTGACTGTTGTTGCTTATTTATACATGCAGCAAACCATGTCAGGTGGCATCTGTGAAATCCGAGTTCATTCCAAACCAAAATGATTGTCATGGGCAAAGGACATGATAATAGGGTACCGGGTGAAATTGGCTAACTTTGATGGATGTTCTAGAGCTGCTGTAGTGAAGGTGTACTGAGAATAGACTTCTTGTACATTGAGCCTCCCATCAGCATAACAGTGATGCCTCACAGGCCACTGATGCCAGAGGGGAATGATGACTGGGACAAGTGGTACAGAGGAATCAGCACACCACAGTGGACCAGTTAACCTCTATAATGAACACAGGAGCAACAGTGTCAGGAAACACATTTAAAGCCAAAAGTGGTTATTCCCACTATTAGTTAGGTGGTCATTCTGATATAATTGCATTATGAGTGCAGTCTTGAACCCTGCAAACATCTTTCTAACTCTTCAAGCCTGTGCACTTTACAGTGATATGCACACACACACACACACACACACACACACACAGAGAGAGAGAGAGGGCGAGGGCAAGGAGTCATTAATTGGGGGGGGGAAGGTCCATCTCAGAAAGCCTCCTACCTACACATACTGTAGCAGCATGTTTCAGCATGGCACATCTCACTCAAGCCAGAAAACTACTTTCAGAGCCTTGCAACTAAGGTACAATCTGATGATGAGATGCATGCACTTATGATGGGAATCTCCACATCTACATGAGTCAGACAGCAATCAGATTTCTGCTTTACAACCAGCTCATGTGACCAAAACGTCATGTAAAACCAAAAATTTATGGCTTTTTTAAAAAACCTTTGAGCCACTTATGATCGTAAATAATGTTGTCATTTAAATCCTGTAATACAGGGGGTCCCGCTCTCTCCTTTACACATGAAAAACTTGAATAACATGAAGATATGCTGATGGAATTTGGATTTAATAAACTCTTTGTGAAAAAGACATTTCCAGCATGTTTTATTCTCCTGATCAGGTGGTGATGTGGTTCTCATTTTGGCAGCGTTGAGTCTTCTGAAGTTTGTTATCCAGTATATTCACACCATGAACACTTCCTCGCACTGACATATTACGCATGGATCACTGCACAATTCTCAGGGTGAAATCAGTGCCCTGTGCTGTTTCCACGAGGATAGCTGAGAGCTTTAATGTCTCAGCGGCAGGTGACTGATAGAGATGGCTAGATGGGCGCTGGCTTCCACTCCAACAGCCGTAAATTCTTACCCAAGAACAAATCACAAATAAGAAAACATAAACTGTGGAAGTGTTTCTTAGAAGCCATTTCTTGGTGAATGAAACCCAGTGTATTAACTCTGTTTTCTGCTAACCACGTCTTCTTTCATTTTTAGAGAGTCTTCCGTGACGAGTGCAAGTTTAAAGAGACACTGCTTCCCAACAACTACAATGCCTATGAGTCTTCCACATATAAGGGCTTCTATATCGCCCTCAGCAAATACGGACGTCAGAAACGAGGCTACAAGGCCTCGCCAGCTATGACTGTCACGCATTTCCTCCCTCGATTATGAGCAACACTGGCAATAACTCCTCCTTTTTTGCACATTTTGGACATTCATGCAGGTAACTTCTACATATGTACACAGCAAGAGATGAACTGCGAAGGAAAAATTTACAAAATACATAGTATTTATTCTCGTTAATGAGATATATGTATATTTGGGTAGCTAACTTTGTGTCTGACCTTTGTGTAAATGCCATTCTTTGCTGCTTATTATTTCTATTATGAATTTACGAGGGATGAGGAGCTCTTTTCTGCCCCCCCCCCTCTCACTTTTTATGGGTGCTTGACATAATTGGTATGTAAACCTTCCCCCTGTCTTCAGAATGACTAACACCTCCAGCTTTCAGAAGTGAAACGGATACATTTTATTACCTCAAAGAGCCACATCTGGTCACACAGAGGAGAAGAAGGGAAGAAATATCTGTTTACTTTGATCCGTTCCACCATTTTGCAAGAGAGATGAGGGCACCTGTGACTACTGGGCTTCGTTCTTGCATGGTGGTGCCTTAGTTTCCCAAACTGTGGCTTCTTCTTGACATGCATGCAAGAAAGACACCCTACTGTCAGAAAGAGAGATGCTCTCTGGGAGGTTTAAGCCCAGTTCCTAGAGGGCTGTGGGTAGCAATACTTTTGTCATTCATAGATCAGTAAAGTACTGAAGAATCTGCCAGTTTGACAGCTTGCATGCGTCTGCATTAGGAGCAAAAGTCCAACAGCCGTATCCTTCATACTGGTGCAAGTTGGAGACCCTAGGTCTTTGATAACTGCTGATTTTAAAGGAAGGGTCTGGAGGGTTAGGGTGCTTTTGCTTGAACTTCTCTAGCATAGCCAGTACCTCAGAACTGTACTCATCTTGTCTTGGAGAAGATCCAGTCGATCTTGGCATTTGATGCAAGATCTGTTTCTAGTTATTTTTCTGAATAATAACGACACTTTGTTCATGTAACTTGTCTGAGGAACGTCTTAAAGCCCTGTTGGGATTGGATTCATTTGTCAGAGGGATGCTTCTAATGAAGCATTTTAGATATCTCCTCAGTGATATTAAAAAGACTACACGAGCCACCCATGCAGTGAAACACTAGAGTACACATGGCCAGAGTGGTTGGCAGTCCTATGCAGGAGCTCGGGGAGCAGCTGGGGGTTAGGTGTGTTGCTCAAGGGTACTACTTCAGTAATGTCCTCTCGGTTCAGGGGATCGAACCGGTGGCCTATCAACATTCACAAGGCAAGTTCCTTAACCACAAGCTCTCAAACTGACCAGTAATCCACCCCCCCCAGGTCTTCCATGTGATGAGAGAAGTCTACCACTAGTTATCAGTTTGAAAATAAACAGTGTGACAGCACTTAACATTCAATTATAATCACTTTTTAAAACGAGCCTGTGGGATCTCGCTTTTTTCATCAGTTTTAATTTTTTCCTCGAGATAGTGCTCACTGAGGTAGCGTGTAGAGTGGAAGCAGCCAGAAATCTGTATTTTCCACCACAAGACATCTTCCTGGATAATCACAGAGGACAGGCCTAAAATGATCAGAAGAGTGCTGATTTAGCTAAAAACCAAGAGGTAATTTAGACTGTATTTCTCAGGGGAGGAGGGAGAAAATTACTGACATGGCTGATGCAGATGGATATAAAATTCCAGAGGATCGTTTGTAAAAGAGGAAATGACCCCAGAACACCATGTAAATGTAATCCAATCCGACTAGAGCTTTTAGACAACAACAAAAACATTCAGACTACAAGGATCTGTTGTTTTTATGTCGTGGGTTACAATATTAGTACTGCTCTGTGGTGTCTATGTTGCTATTAGGCAATGGACTGTCTCTCCATTTGCAGTTTGATGCCACAAAAAGCTGATCGAACACAAAGTGAATGCCAGGCTGCACCTCAACCAAGAATGGGAATGTAAAAAAAAAACAGGACTGTATGTAAATTATATTTGATTTGAACACTATGGTGTTCTGCCAGAGCGCATTGCAAAAACACTCAACGCTAAACAAATTTGGGTAACATTTAATCCAGTTGTGTTAGTGAAACTTTGACTATATTTTTAGAACCACTCCAACAGCCTATACTACTCATACTACATTAACTACTGTACTTAAAAAGTAGCCTATGATCACTGCATGTGTTAAAGCTGAAATGGGGACTAAACCCATTTGTAATTTTTGAATAAGTTACTGTAATATTTTGAATAATCTGTGACTGAGATTATCTTCACCCTGCTGTGATATCCTTCACAGAGATGGGTCTGTGAGAGCACAGCACATGTTGGCCCACAGATCTGCTCTTCCTGGCCTTGCAATGGTGTCTGAATGTCTGTGAACCCTTTAAATTGTCTGTATATCTTCATAAATGTGACCTAAAACTTCATCAGATTGTACCACAAGTCCTAAAAGTACATAGAGAACCCAGTTAAACAAATGAGACAAAATATTAGACTAGATCATTTATTTATTTGTTAATGAAAATGTTCCAGTATTACATGTCTGTGAATGTCAACTGTATGTGAAACTTTAGGATTAGTGGATAATTTGAAAGTGAAGTTTGAGCCAGGTCTTGTCAATCAATGGGATGACAATCAGGTGTGAGTGGGTGCCCTGTTTTATTTAAAGACCAGGATTCTATCAAAGTCTGCTCTTCACGACACACATTTGTGGAAGTGTATCATGACACAAACAAAGGAGATTTGTCATGACCTCAGAAGAAGAGTTGCTGATGCTCATCAGGCTGGAAAAGGTTTCAAAACAATATCTAAAAAGTTTGGACTCCACCAATTCACAGTCATACAGATTGTGTAAAAATGGACGAAATTTAAGACCAGGAGTGGACAACAAATGAACCCAAAGTAACTTCATGAGTCCACCATCAGGAGAACACTGAACAACACTGGTGTGCATGGCAGGGTTGCAAGAAGAAAGCTGTTGCTCCCCAAAATAGAATACTGCTACCCATCTGCAGTTTGCTAAAGATAACTTGGACAAACCAGAAGGCTACTGGATCAATGTTTTGTAGACGGATGAGACCAAAATAGAATCTGTGAAACGTGGTGGTGGTAGTATCATTTGTGTCAGTTTTGCAGCATCTCAGGCAGAAAGGCTTGCTATCATTGATTGAGCAATGAATTCCAAATTACACCAGCAAATTCTAAAGGAAAATATCAGGACATCTGTGAGCTGAATCTGAAGAGAACATGGGTCATGATACAAAGACAATGGCCCTAAGCACACACAAGTTGTTCCACCAAAAATGGTTAAAGAAGAATAAAGTTTAGGTTTTGGAATGGCCAAAACCTAAATTTAGTAGAAATGTTGTGAAAGGATCTGAAGCAAGCAGTTCATGGATTCCTCAAAGCAGATGTGAAGAACAGTTACTGGAAAGGTTTAGTTGCAGTAATTGGGGGTCTCACCAAATACTTAAAGCAAAGGTTCAAATACTTTTGCTATTCAAAGACATGTAGTATTGGATTATTTTCCTCAATAAATGAATGATCACGTCTAATATTTATGTCTTAATTGTTTGATCTGGTTGTTTTTATCTACTTTTAGGACTTTTTTGACAATCTGATGAAGTTTTAGGTAAATTTTATGCAGAAATCTAGAAATTCTTAAAGGTTCACAAACTTTCAAGGCAGTCAGGCATGGTCTAATTTCACCTTTTCTTTAATACCTGTGACAGCCAATACCGGGTGAAGCAGCAAACATGGTAAAGCAGATGACTGCTAATGGGTCACTATTATGAAAAGTAGACATTCTATGTACATTTTTTACTAAATAATCCAAAATGCTTACATATATATGGTTCTTCCCTGGAAATGAAAAATGATAGCAGTAGTCACTTCTTTTGGCTTTATATATACAGTGCTGGTCAAGACAGCTCTTGTAGCTAGACAACTATGCTTTCTTATTTGTACCAGAATATAGGCATGCAATATGATTGTTCTTGATAAAAAAAAAGTCGTAAATGAATGCATTTTCATGTATGTGATTGGTTATTTTAATTTGTCAATCACTGGTTTTGTTTTGCTCATGGACAGCACAGAACTATGCAGCAATGATAACGCTGATGATAACAGTAAGAGGTGTGAAAGGCGTCTACGTAAGCATGGTCTCAGTGCGTCATTGTAAACAAATGTGTTGTATGTTGAAGATGAAATCTCTTACAATAGTGGAGAAATGAACTATTGAGCTACAGAAATGTCTCTTGCAAGTTTGACTGAATTTCTTGTACTGTACTCACTGTATCTGCAGCTTTGGAATGGCGCCCCCCTGTGGCGCGAGAGATCCTAGAGCGCAACGGCTCATGCATGCGTGTGGGTTTCTGTACATCTGCAGGCTCTTGTGGTGTTCTCTCCCAAGTTTTGTATTTCTGCACTGAGGGGACTGTGCTTCCTTCAAAAAAAATTCCCCTCCTCTTTTTGAACATATACCTCACCTTCTGCCTTAGTTCCGATTTGTTGAAATGATTGTAAGACGACAAACTTTTCTCCAATCATTTTGTTTCTGAAAAATAATAATAATAACAATGATAATACTATTAATAATAATAACAACAATAATAATAATAATAATAATAATAATAATAATAATAATAATAATAATAATAATAATGAGTCAGAGTTCTAATATATTAAGAAAATGTTTTCCTTTTATTTTTGTACGTATGTGCTGTGCACAGCAGTCAACTGTATTACTGAGATGATAATAAAAGTTTGTTTTTTAGAGGTTGTGTGCTTCCTCAATACTTTATATTCTCATCTTTATACAACACAGTGAGATATACATGGTAGTGATCTGTATAATACACATTTAATGCGGCTGCAGCATTGTATGACAAGGTCAAAATGAAGGGTTCATAGACTGCACTTACAGTGCCACCAGCTGGCCAAAGTAAGAGATGCATGATACATTCATGGAGACCACAGACAATATACACTGCTCAAAAAAATAAAGGGAACACTTAAACAACACAATGTAACTCCAAGTCAACCACACTTCTGTAAAACCAACCTGTCCAGTTAGGAAGCATCACTGATTGTGAATCAATTTTACCTGCTGTTGTGCAAATGGAACAGACAACAGGTAGAAATGAGAGGCAATTAGCAAGACAACCCCTATACAGGATTGGTTCTGTAGGTGGTGACCATAGACCTTTTCTCTGTTCTCATCCTTTCTGGCTGATGTTTTGGTCACTTTTGCATTCTGTCAGTTCTCTCACCATAGAGGTAGCATGAGGCGATGTCTACAAGCCACAGAAGTTGCTCAGGTAGTGCAGCTCATCCAGGATAGCATATCAATGCAAGCTGTGGCAAGAAGGTTTGCTGTGTCTGTCAGCTCAGTGTCCAGAGCATGGAGCAGATACCAGGAGACAGGCCAGTACACCAGGAGACATGGAGGGGGTCATTGGAGGGCAACAACCCAGCAGCAGGACCGCTACCTCCTCCTTTGTGCAAGGAGGAACAGGAGGAGCAGATCCAGAGCCCTGCAAAATGACCTCCAG
>BRDA01043060.1:0-10506 GCA_036984385.1 Crenuchus spilurus
TGTTGTGAGCTTGTTTTTCACACAAATATGTAATTTATGGTAAATGACTTTAGGTGCCAAATATCAAATCTGTATTGGCATCAGCCTCGAAAAAATTTTTTTAAAATTGACATGCATGTGTGAGCAATGCTGACAAAAACTAGAGTTCATGATGCTTTGTATAATTTAGTCAGCGAGCCAACGGCCTTGTGATTGCTCATACGGAGCAGTTTGCAGAGATAACCAAGGTGTTTTACATATGCCCTGCACCAGGGGAGACTTGGACTGCATTAATATCTAGCCCAGAAAAGGCTGTGACATTTGCTAAAGCAAATCCAGGTAATTGGCCCTCAGGCAAGTGAGCAGGGGGATTACAGTCATTGATGTCAAATAGATGGCAGAGTTGGAGAGACTGCAGCATTCTTAAAGGCATAGTTCGTGGAAAATCAATTTGACATTTTTCTCCTCAAGTCAAATCTAGATGATCAGCCAAGACAATCAGTTGGGTTTTATACTGGAGTTACAAGGCTAACATAATGAAAATCTATATCAGCACCATGCAGACTGCATACTTAACTCATTTACTTCTCTCAAACTGCTTATACATCACTAGAAAACAGTTATACACTTTTTACATACTAAGCTTTTTCACCTGGCCTTGTCTGATTCATTGCTAAACCTGTCTTTTCATGATATTTACATATACTATAATTCATAACCCGTCACCTAATTCAGGACAAAGTTTGAAAACCTACAAAAGCACAGATACATACAAATACTTCACAGCAGGCTGAGTAACAGAGCCTAAAACATGGCATCTGAAACAAAAGAAAATATTCCTTGTCAAAGCTAAGCTACGTGACTAAACACTACATTGTAACGTTATCATAGCTTTTATTTTGAGCTTTAGACTTCTAAAGAAAAGTTGGTTATAGATTGAAAACTTTAAAAGTAATTTAGCACAAATCTAATAACACCACAGTCTGCAGAAATGTCTTATTAAACAGTTTGACTAAAAAAAGCAAGTAAATTCACACAGCAAACAAGCTAAATACACAACTAGCTAACCTAATTAGCTTAGTTAATGCTAACTTAGTTGTAAACCAAGAGGACAGTATCACATTACTCACAGGAGATGTGCACTGCAAAGTCGACTGTTTTCAGTTGGTGTCCAATTTGCCTGTTTGATCTTGGCAAGTTATTTTTCCCTCTGGTCTGTGTCTTTGGGAAGTCTATAAAATTATAATCCTTTACCCCCTTCTGGTGGCTTCAGCCTTTTTTGCAGAATTTATTTTTTAATCATTAAAGGCAGCTTTGTTTGGGTGGAACTATGAGAATGTTTTGCTTTTTGAGTTGTCATGTTTCTTTATATCACATAGCTTCGAGTAGAAATCAGACTTGCAATACAGGCAATATGCCTATGTATCATCCCCAATACACGGCTTCAGCCAGCCTTTGAATTCAGCAGGGAGGCTACTCTGAGACCAACCTCCTGACAGTGCTTTAGGATGGGGAGAGGGGCTCACAGTAGAACTCACTGCTTGCACGATTGGTGCTTTTACGTGGAGTCTCCAAAAGTCTCCAATAACACTGAGAAAATCACTAGATTTTAGTAATCACTTTTTTGGAAAAAAAGTTCACTACATAGACATAAAATCGCTAAATTGGCATCATGGCACTATGATGGCAGATTCATTTGTGACATCAGCTGCAACCCATGAATAGTGTGGTCTTCTTACTTAGGCTGGGGATTGAAGCACAATCTGCCATGTGGGAGGCAGCACTGTTACCCACTACAGTAAAACAATCTCTCAGATACTCCTTAGGTGCGATAGCCTTGTAGGTCCCCTCCCAGCATTGCACTGTGAAGCAGTGGAACTGTATTCTCTGAAATGATGGTGCACCATCCAATACTTCTGGGATGAGTTGTACAGTTGGGGATGAGGTGGGGTGTTTACCATCCAAAATCCTGACTTCACAAATGCTCTAGTCACTGAATTACAATCAAATCCTCACAGCAATGCTCCAAAATCTAGCATGAACTGTAGAAACAGATACAAAAGTAGGATAAACTACAAATGAGCAGTTGTCTTAATATTGCTATCCACATGTTCTACATAGCAAACATCTGCACTTAGTGTTTGGTGGAGGTTCAGCTGAACTTTGTGAAGACATTGAGATCTGTCTGCTAACAGGAAGGTGTAGGGTGCTCTGAAAGCACGGGTAGTGGAAAACCACTAGTGAGGGGTGTGCCAGAACAGGTCAAACCTTTGCCGTAGTGACTGTATCTATGACTAGAGAAAGTTGTCATACTGACACTTCATTTTCACACACAAGAATGTATGTATATAAGCACAGAGAGTGATTTAGCATCTTTGAGCTCCCTCCAGCAGCTGTCTGTGTCCTGTCCAGAGAGGGGACACTTCCTGGCTGGCTCCTGCCCTCCCGTGGGACTTCCTACAGTAGACTAGAGGGCATCCTACAGGAAGTGACCTTGTTTCCTGTGCTGCACCACATTGTGCCCAATTTCTAAAGGTAAGCGGCTTGCGGAAAATGGTGATTTCAAAAACAGAACAGAAACAGGACAAACAAAAGGGTCTCCTTCCGATCAAAACCTATTAAAACACCTTTACTTCTGTTTCAGTTTAACTTTTACAAGGTTTCTCCTCTTATTAAAAGTCAGCTGAACTTTAACTTGTGTAATAAGCTGGGATTAAACCCACTCCTTCTACACTACTAGCACTGCTGCAACCAAAACTATTGCTGCATCTCTGTGTTTGCAATGTGTTTAATCTTTGTCACAACCTTTCCTGTCTCCTAAGTGTTAGACACGCAGGTAACCACTTTGTAATTTGAACAGGAAGTAACTTCTAGCCCTGCAAAAATAAAAATGTTTCACAGACCACCATGAGCCAGTTCTTCTCTTTACCCTGCTCAATGAATTTATACATACTTCCTAATAAAAAAAAAAAAAAGAGTTTACCTTCAATATGTCTTGACAAAATTATTTTTTATAACAATTAGTTTGACTTAGGACAGTTACTGTAGTTCAGGTGATTACTTTAATCCAATATGAAGCTACAGTGTGTGCCGTTTTTACATTATGTTAGTCATAACAGTGGAGTGATTTTAATCCAGTATGAATCTACAGTGTGTATTAAGTCTGAAGTGATGATATATTTAGATATTTAACTGCATTTCATTGGCTCTGTACAAGTACTCTGCACAATGACAATAAAGTTGAATCTAATCTAATCTATTGTGAATGTGCATTGTATTTACTTTTCACATGTGGACAGTAATGAGTGTGGAATTATTTTAATCCAGTATGAATTTGCACTGTTTGCAGTTTTTACAGCCATTATTGTGGAGTGAGCCTTATGTTACTACTTGAATCCTAAACACTTTTAGTAACACTAGTCCTCTTCCAAACCACTTCCAGCCAATCCTCACACTACTGGAGTACTGAATTGTGTTAGACATGCAGTGCTTGTAAACCATGTAGTGCACTGTTATTGATATTGAGTGAGTCATGTGGCATAACACAGATATCAGCATCTGGGTTATGACCCAGCAGTCGGTACAAATTTGGAGAAACCAACCAGTCAGTTAAATATGGACAATTCTGTGTTGTAGAACCCTCTCTGGAAAACTAATCCAGCTAGAGTAATGTAAGACTCAATCACTTTGAACAATACCAACTGACCAGGATTAGATCAAGAACATAAATCATGTCTGATTTTCACAGCCACAAGCACAGTACCTGCCTCTAACGAAGGTGATAAAAAGTGCGTTCTACAAATGACTCACTGTTATAATTAAAATAGCAACAGTAACGGGGTTTCATTTGTTTTACTTACTACTAATGCACTCAGTAGTGCCATGACCACCTCTATCTCTGCACTGTGGCATGATCAAGAGGTTTTTTATCATCGTTTCTGCTATATACAGTACAGTACATAATGAAACAAAACAGGCAAATATTGCAATGATAGTGGACAGTATACAGTGATGTGTAAATGTGCAGTGATATTCAGTCTCCGAGAGTCAGACTGTGTGTGTTAAGGAGTCTGACAGTCTGATGGATGAAACTGTTGGACAGTCCAGCAGTGAGGGTCTGAATGCTGTGGTATCTTCTACCAGAAAGCAGCAGGTGAAGAGACCATGTGATTGATGTGATGAATCCTCTACAAGAGCTTTCTGGATGTAGTGTTTGTTGTAAATGTCAGAGAGATGAGAGAGAGACTACAATGATCTGCTCAGCCATCTTCATTATATGCTGGAGAGACATGCGGTCAGATGCAGTGCAATTCCCAAACCAGACAGTGATGCAGCTGCTCAGGATGCCCTTTATGGATCCTCTGTAGAAGGTGGTGAGGATGGGAGGTGGCAGGTGAGCTTTCCTGTCTTCACAGAAAGTAGAGACTGTTGGGCTTTCTTATTTATAGAGATGGTGTTGAGGGACCAGGTGAGGTTCTCGGACAGCTGTACAACAAAGAATTTTGTACTCTTGACAATCTCCATGGGGTAGCCATTAATGTTCAACGTAGAGAGGTCTCTCTGTTTTCTTCCAAAGTCAACAACTATCTCCTTAGTTTCATCAACATACAGAGACAGGTTACTGACTTTGCACCAGTCCATTAGCCGTTCCACCTCCTCTCTGCAAGTTGACTCATTGTTTGCACTGATGAGACCTAACACAGTCGTGTCATCTGTAAACTTGATGTGACTGGAGCTGTGCATTGCTGCACAGACGAGTCAAGAGGGTGAACAGAAGCGGACTGAGCATGAAGCCCTGAGGAGCTCCAGTGCTCAGTGTGGTGGTGCTGAAGGCGTTTGTACGGATCCGGAAAGATTGAGTTTCTATTCTCACCAGGTACAAAATAATGTAGTCAGTTTGGACAAGGAAACAGTGATTTTGCCTCTGTACCACCAAAATTGATTTTAAATTAATCAAATTGATGTGATTGAATTGGAAACCTTCATTTTTATTTAAGTGGTTTAACAAACATGTTCCTGTATAGGAATCAAGACATTTTTACATGTCACTGCCCCAGACAGTAGATCATTTGAATATTTATACACTAAACTCTGGCATGACCAGTAAATGACAGTAATGAGTAAGTAATAATTTAGGTTGATGTGTTTATTTGCAGTTTTTTCCTCATAGTTACTATCAGATGTTGAGGAGGTAGAGCTGGCCTGGTATAAACAGCTTGAAACCCTGACAGTAAACAGTAGGCGTGTTTCACTGATGACTCAATGACATCGCTTGGCTGACCAAGCCTTACTGCCCATATTTAACTACACATGGCATAAACAAGTCAATTACGATTTCAAACTAATAAGTATGCAACTAGTTCAAATACCAGTCTAAACACCCATCTACTCGCTTCCTTAGCCAAACTGTTTTACCTATTATTCTACAGTAGATAGGTGTAGATATTAGTTCTGTAGTGGATGAAAACACTATGAACCAATGAGTTTCACTTTTTGAATTAAATTACCAATAAAATTACTTTTCCATGATATTCTAATGTTTTGAGATGCACCTGTATAGTATAGTATAGTAACTGTATAAACTGAACAGTAAGATGAATCAGGCCATTGTCCATTATTTATTTTACGGATTTACTTGTATTATGGAAAAAATAACAGTTACAGCACTCCAATAAGTATCAGACTGCAAATTTGTACATAAATACAAACACAACAAACAGCATCAAGAGTTTATACCAGTGCTCTGAATACTAAGAAGCATTTGCTGAAGTGTTCAAAGGTTAAAAAAGTGCTGGTGCAGGTATATGCAAATCTAACATACAGTAAAACGCTTCTGATGGTGAGCATGATCTGCTGTGGTCTTGGCACGGCAGCTGCTCTCTCTGCAGGTCTGGGCCATAATTAGGGAAGAGAGGCGAGTCTGAAGCCCCCAGGATGTCTGGATAGTCATTAAAGGAGCTTGTGTGGGTCTGGACGGGTGGCTATTAAGAGGAGTTTGATGCAAAGGATAATCTGTTCCTTCCTTAATAACATTTAGTTTCCTGTTTTAATGGTTATATGCTTACAACTTGTGTCATTATGATTGTTTATGTTTTGTTAGAGTCTTTATTGTACAGTTTGAGTAGTAAATAACATGAGAAGAACTTTCAAAATAAAGACAGTGTTGTGTTAATGTTGCTTCTTTAGTTTTATGTAGTAATGACCACGCCTCACAACTACGAGACTTTTCTAATGCCGTGACCTAATGAAGTGAGCGATATATACATTAATGGTTTACCTGGCATCATTCCATCACCTGAATCCACCTCGCCCTGCGAGAGGCCTACTGACCCTGCCATTCTACCACAAAGGTCATTTGTATGGTGTAATGCCCTGCCTGTTCTTTCTTAAAGGCATGTCAGAATAAGAATGTGTTGTCAGTGAAAATGTCTAACGTAATGTGTGACCCCAAGCTTTTGTATGGTGTGTGTGTGGTATATATAAAAAATAAAGGACACCTCTTTGTCTTACACATTATCCATGTTATCAGCTCCACTGATCATACAGGTGCACTTTGTAGTTCTACAATTACAGACTGTAGTCCATCTGTTTCTCTGTATACTTTATTAACCTCCTTTCACCCCCACAGAGCTGGTACTATTTGGGTGGTGGATAATTTCAGCACTGCAGTGACACTGATGTGGTGGTGGTGTGTTAGTGTGTGTGGTGCCAGTTTGAGTGTAACAGACACAGCAGAGCTGCTGATGTCTTTAAACACTTCAGTGTCACTGCTGGAGTGGAAATAGCCAGCCAACAGTGTCACCAATGAAACTAAAGCATACTGTGTAGCAACCGATGAGATGCTGTGTCTGACTTTACATCTACAAGGTGGACCAACAAGGTAGGTGTGTCTAATAGAGTGAACAGTGAGCTGACAGTGTGTCAAATCTCCAGCAGCTCTGTTGTGTCTGATCCGCACAGCTCATCACACTCTATCACCACAATCACAACACTGTCACTGCAGTGCTGAGAACGATCCACCACCCTGGAGCTGCACGGTGGTACATCTCCAGAACCAGGACTGGCCATCCCTGAACTACTGCGTGATGCTCTTAGCCAGAACAAGAGACAAACAAGAACATGCTAATTATGAGATTTACATGCACATTCAAGTCTGATTGATTGTATACCACGATTCTCTGTAATTGCATGCTGCAGTGAAATACCTGAGGCTGCTTTTCCTGAGATGGATTTAGCACAACCTTGGATTGAATTACTCTCTACTGTGATCCTCCACTGAAAATGATTCATAGTCAAGGATTAGGTTTAATCTGTGGCCAGAAAAACAGGGCCTTGATAACCCCACAGAACAAATGCTGCTGTTATTCTTACCACAAGTCCTTGTTTATGAAACAAGAGGATGAAAATATTCTCATGGTGTCTTCCCTGATAAAATAAAGGCCTTCAAGCATGTGACTAAGTGAAGTGAAGTAAATGTACTTGTGAAAGTGAGGTCACCTGAGTCTTGTGGGAAATGTGTGATTCTGCTCTGGCAGGTTCTCTTCCCTTTGGTGAGTGAAAAAGAGTGAAAAGGCTGTTGAGCTGACTCACACACTCACCCGCACTAGTGTAGGAGCTATACAGGAACACACAGTCCGCACGTGCTTCAGACACTTCTCGTGAGACATGAAATTACACACTGTAGGGAGAGACGAGAGAGTCGTTAGTCTTCTCACACACACACAAAGACATTAACACATGTTAAACAGCAGAAGATCAAAAGAAAGCACATCTCACTTTAGCACGAAAACCAGGACACATCTGTTAACACTGACCGATAAGGTTTACAGCTGTTCTGACAAGCTGGGCAGAAATTTCAGGAGCTGGTGATAGTGCTGTTACAAATCATTACATAATCACTTGATTGCAATTAAACTTTTTGCCAAAATGATTTACACACATTGGAATTTGACCTTCACATTTAACTCATCTGTGCAGTGAAACGCACACACTAGTGAACACACTTGGCTGTGAGAACATGTGCCCGAAGCAGTAGGCAGCCCTATCCATGGCGTCCAGGGAGCAGTTGGGGGTTAGATGCCTTGCTCAAGAGCACTTCAGTCATGACCTGCCTGGGGACTGAACAGCCAACCTTCCATTCACAAGACCAGCTCCCTCATCACCAGCCCCTGGCTGCATGTCATTTGAGACAAAACTGACTTACTTGAACAACAAAAACATTAATGAAGTTGTCATTGCTGGGATACAAACACATATTTTATATTACAAATATTCATTTTAAATTCTGATGTCTTTGCAGCCAAACTGTTCAGTGGCTGCACATTATGGCCTAAATTTTACTTTGCCAAGTCATGAGAATAACACTGTTTACTGTTTAGCAGAATACAAAGTCATCCTAGAGGGGCAAATACGTGCTAAAGTGGACTTATTACTTTAATACTTAGTCACGTAAGCAAAGCAAATGAGAAAATCCAATTCCAAAATTCTACAGCCTTAACTCACTACCAGAAAAATATACATACACCAGTTTCATGTCTGTGTTTGGTGTTAAGTTTCAGCTTTAATTACTATTGAATTATTATTTCATTTAATTTCTATATAAAGTATATTTGGTGAGGTCACAGAAACCCTTTACATGTACACATCTATTCAGCCGACTGTAGTTCATCTCCGACTCCATTTCAGACTGGAACTGCTTTTTTAAATGATGCACAATATAGGGCAGCCAATCAGAACTGAGCTGATTTGCATACATCAGTCTTAAAGCGTCAGTAAGAAAAACAGCCTGTTTAATTCAAAGGCATAAAGAGTGATTGGAAAATGTTCATGTAAAAATAAATGAAGACAAAACTGTTCATATTAAAGGTCATAAAAGTTAATAATAAAGGTCATAAGTGGGCCTTTAGGGAAAACCACAAAAAACGTGCCCTCTACGATATCGGTCCATTAAATGCATTTGAGAGCATGCAGCCTTTGCTCCTGTCCATACACTACGTTTTGTTTCACAAACCTGTTCTCTAAAAAGTGACATGGGAACAGGTCGAGTTTTTGGGGAATTATGGTCATGACATGAAACAAATAAACTGTGGAATTACACGACTTTTATTACTTTTATTAGACTACTAATTATTTCACCAAAATATATCACTGATTAGGGCTGCGGATTTTTGGGAATCGATTCTTGGGGTCACAAATCGATTTTTTTTCTGATTCTTTCATATCCGAACAAAATACTTTACCGTTGCAATCCCTGCAAATCACTGAGTCACGTCAAGCCCTTTCTTACCCGGGCTGGGTTTACGGTAAAATCCAAAGTGTTTCCAAATGGTTGCTTTCAAAGACCGCGGCTTGGCGTGCATGCCTGTACGTAGCCCACGCTGCTTCCTTGTTTTGCCTAGCACTACGGTGGCTGAGAAGGCACATCTGCACCCGCAAAAAAAAATCTATTTTTTGAAAACGAGAATCGATTCTGAATTGTTCAATGTTAGAAACGAGATTCGAGCTCGAAGTGATTTTTTCCTGCACGCCTATTATTCATTATGTTGAATTTCTTTCATTTTATTGAACTTTTGATTATACTGTATGTGCATGTGTTGTCCTTGAGTATGCTTTGCAGGACTGTAGTATAGTAAAACCATATTATTAAAATCTGACTGGGACTGGGTTTTATTTAAAAGCAGGTAATAAAAAATTGGTAATCATGCGATGCTTAACTTGACATCCTTATGAAAACATACAGAACACAGGCAGAGTCAACAGCAGTGGAGATTTACCAAATCTATCATACACCTCTCTACTGCTCTGCTAAATGTGTGTCAGCAGTCAGTGGCTGACTCAGTCAACCACTCACACACACACAAAAAAAATGTACCCCCTGACCTATATGTAAATATTTTTTACAATGTTTCTCCTCTCTCTATCTATACAATACACACTCTCTCTCTCTCATACACACACAGAACAAAAATATAAACGCGACACTTATGTTTTTGCTCCCATTTTTCACGTGTGTATATATATATATATATATATACACACACATACACACACACACAAACACACATATATATACAAACCTGATTCCAAAAAAGTTGGGACACTAAACAAATTGTGAATAAAAACTGAATGCAATGATGTGGAGATGCCAACATCTAATATTTTATTCAGAATAGAACACAAATCACAGATCAAAAGTTTAAACTGAGAGAATGTATCATTTTAAGTGAAAAATATGTTGTTTCAAAATTTCATGGCGTCAACAAATCCCCAAAAAGTTGGCATCCCCCCTTCTTCTTACAACACTCAACAGACGTCTGGGGACAGAGGAGACCAGTTTCTCAAGTTTAGAAATAGGAATAATCTCCCATTCATGTCTAATACAGGCCTCTAACTGTTCAATCGTCTTGGGCCTTCTTTGTCGCACCTTCCTCTATATGATGCGCCAAATGTTTTCTATTGGTGAAAGATCTGGACTGCAGGCTGGCCATTTCAGTACCCGGATCCTTCTCCTACGTAGCCATGATGTTG
>BRDA01043061.1:7396-18992 GCA_036984385.1 Crenuchus spilurus
ACCGTTTTTACACTTAGAATTAGAATTTGTCGACTTTAAAAAAAAAAAAAAAAAAACACCTCCCCCCCGACCCAAAATTTTGGTGAAAAAGGATGATCACCAATTTTTTTTTTTTACTTGGCCTAATGACCATCAATAAACTCCCAATGACAAGCTCCAAATGACATGCTCTCAATGATAAACTCCACTATTTGTGCCAATATTAGTGAGTTAGCTTGTGAATAAAGTCCACGTTTTTCCCTTGTTGAGATGTCAAATACTCAGCAATTTTCAGCTGTTTAAGATTAAGATTCACATTTTTGCCAAAATTTTCTCACAATGGAATTTGACCTCCACATTTAACCCATTTGTTTTGTGAAGCACACACACACAAGGCTTTGAGAATTTGTGCCCGAAGCAGTGAGCAGCCCTTATTTACCCACGCCTGGGGAGCAGTTAGGGGGTTAGGTGTCTTGCTTCAGTTATGTCCTGTCTGGAGATCGAACCAGCAACCTTCCAGTCACAAGACCAGATCCTTAACCACTAGGCTATGGCTGCCCACCAACATTTCAATAACATCCATAATATTTTAACATCCATCCATCCATCCATCCATCCATCATCTTCCACTTATCTGTATCTGGGATATTAGAACAATAGTTTAGAAAAGAAAAGTACTTCATACCAAGTAGATACTTTTGATGATCATTAAGATAAATATCCACAAGTCATTAGCACATAACTGTTTTGAGGTAACAAAACCCCTGCATTAATTTTTTTCAGTTCCCTGAAAAGGAGAATTTTTTTAAAAATGCTTTAAATGTGTCCAAACGTTTGACATTCAGTATAAATACCTTACTTCACCTTTCATAGATTGAAGGTAACTGATGTGCAATAAAAGAGAGACCACACTGAGAAAACCACACAAATACAAAAGAGAAATGTTTTTAAAAATCCATAAAATGAGAGAGTGGAAGAGAGTGAAGAAGGAGAACTCCAAACAGCTCTTTTTCTCCAGAGATCTGCTGGGTTCTCATCTCCGCTCACCTGAAAAGGCGAGAGACGGCAGCTCGTGTTTCTCTGCTGGCTGAAGGCTAATGGTGGTGGACAGCTGTCCGCGGAGCCTCTGCGTGACGGGCCTGCTGATGAAGCCTTCCAGGAAACGGCTCCAGATCTGTTGTGGAGAAGATTTCACACCAGTGTCCCAAACTGGACAATGTGTTCTTTAATTTCCCCATCAGAGGCAGACACATTCCAGCAACCAATGACAAACTCCCTTTGACGGACACTCATGGACAAACTCTGTGATGAACTTTTATTGACAATCCTCAGTGACCAGCTCCCAGTAACAAACTTTCAGTGGCAAATTCCTGTTTAGAAAGTCTCATTGACAAAGCTCAGGGACAAACTGCCAATGAAAAACTCCAATTGGTGAACTTATAGTGACAAACCCTTTGTGATAAACCTCTAATGACAAACTCCTAATGACTATCTCTCAGCTCCCAAAGACAAGCTTTCAGTGATGAACTCCAAATGGCAAACTGCTAATAACAAACTCCCAATAATAAACTCTGAATGAGACCATGCCTTTGCCCACAGTGGATCTGGATGTCCTGTTGCTGGCTCAGAATCTAGCTGTTAGAGCCCAGAACATGAACACAGTGAAGGTGACTGTGATGTATTTTGAGAGTCTGTATGTGGAGCATTACTGCAAATCAGTCAACAAAATGTAATAGTAGTTTAGCTATTATGTTTTCTCTTCTCTTCTCAACTCATCTACCCTGGAAGTTAACTAGATTAAACTAATTAGATTAGATTCAACTGTTGTGATGGCACACAACATAATTTGACCTCTGCCTTTAACCCATCTGTGCAGTGAAACACTAGTGAAGACTCTAGGCTGTGAGAAAATGTGCCCAAAGCTATGGGCAGCCCTATCCATGTGCCCGAGAAGCAGTTGGGGTTAGGTGCCTTGCTCAAGAGCACTTCAGTCATGACCTGCCTGGGATTCGAACCAGCAACCTTCCAGTCTCAAGACCAGATCCCAAACCACCAGACCACGACTTGCCCCCAACATACAGCTATGAACTGGAGACCTCTTGATCTACCATCAAATGCTCTACCACTGAGCTATATCCTTTCCCCCTGCTTCTACTCCCCACTCTAGTCTTCATTCTTTCAGCTCTTTAACATGGATTTCTCATCTTCCTCCTGTACACTATTCAATCAAAAATGCTCCAAATTATCTCCCAAGACCTTCAAAGTTTTCACCACATCCATATAAATAGCTGAATAGCCTAATCTTATGTACAGATTGGTACCCATCCCAAAGAAGCCCAGAATAGACATCTCTAACTGGTATCTCATTCCACTCAAAAATCCCTGAACATCCTGTCTACTATCAGTTCTCTGCCCTCAATAGTCACTAGGAATCTGCACACCTTAAAGCCAGTCGTGATTCTTCTTGACATTTTTGCAGTCTTTGTCAACTATAAGATCTTCCTGTCTGTCCTCAGCAGCTCAGGAATTACTGGCTCTGTGCAGACTCAACTGGCGTCCCACAAGGCTCCATTTCTATTTTACTCTTTCTCTTGCAATATCTTAACCCTTCTGAGTTGCTTATCGCATCAGTGTGACCACATCACGTGGCTAGTTCAGCATTTCACAGCATAAAAACAAAAGTCATGTTAGGCATTGCTGTTAACTTCCATTCTGTCTTGACCTTCTAGGATGCTAGCGTTTGTTTGGTGTTAATAGACCGAGTTATAATGGAGATATGATAATTTAATTTAATGTAAAACTCATAATTATGCATCCATAAACATAGTGAGGGTAAACATGGTGATGTGCAATAGAGAGGCTAACCAATAGAGGGTTTGTTTTTATTTTTTAAATAATCAACAATATATAATAAAATATATCAGCTTACTGGTTCATTCTCTCTCTCTTCTGTGGTGACAGAAATATTAAATATTATCCAACAACATGCACACATAGAAACATTAATTTAGCCAATCAACATCCTCAAATGTTATTTGGGCTTATAGGGCTTAATTTTTTTCACCAGCTGCCACTGGTGAGCAGGGGTGAGGAGTGAGATGCCAGATACTAAACACTGGCATTGTAAACATTTTTTAATGTGGTATATTAAGTTAAGCCTCCCAAGAGTTAATATAGTTGCTGAAGTTACACCGAAGACAAATAATTAATCTTCTCTGGTTTGTTTTCATAGCACCACCACCATGTCAGTGTCACTGAGAATGAATGATCCACCACCCAAATAACACGTGTTCTATGGTGGGGGGCGGGGGTGCGCTTAAGGGTGCATTCGCGTCACACAAACTAGAATCACCACTGCTTGCAAACTGGTGTTATGCAAGTTAGCCAGCAGTCCGTGTTCACTTGCCACTATAAGTTGTTAACATGTTAGCCATTTGTTCTGCCTGTGTCACGTCAGCTGTACGGAGCACTGGGTGGTGGTCCAAACATTTGAAAGGATTTCATTTCATTTTCACATATGCCAGTCTGTGATAAGTCATCCATTTACATGCCTCTAAGTTTAACTATTGTCAAAATAATTTAGAATTTCTGCTTATTTTTACTAAAAAATTAGCTATAATTTTATGTAAATGAGGTCTATTGACCATACAGTCCAAAAATAAGTGTAATATTGGTGGTAATAAGTTGGAGTGAAGTAACAAGGTGAAACCCAGAAATAATTTTTGTTACATACTTTAAAAGATGAAAAGTAAAAACAGAAAACTAGAAGAACTACTAGAAAAGTAGTTTGAGTTTTATTAAAAAGTTTATTACTCAAGCCAGTTGTCCCTGTTCACCCCCCTTATTTGCACTGTTTCCTCCTCTACACCTTGTCTATTAAGCTTCCAGGAGATATCATAAGATCCTTGCAACTGATCCAGAATGCATCAGCTTGTCTTAAATCTTTTGAAGTTCACCCACTTCACATCACTTCAGTATTCCCTCCACTGGCTTCTTGTAGCTGCCCACATTAGATTTAAAACCCTGATGCTTGCCTACAAAGTCAGAAATGGACTGGATCCCCCCGCCCACCTTAAGCCCTTTGAGTCAGAGATACTGCAATGAATGAAGACAAACATCAAGACTCTTCTACTGATACCCAGATGGTGAAATGAACTTTCCTGGTTGTCCAAACAGCTGAGCCCCTTCATGTCTTCAAACAGACTGAAAAGCCATCTGTTCCATGAGCATTTAAATAAAAGCTAATCATGTGCTTAAAACAACTTTTTATTATTTTTACAAGTCTGGTAAAGCTTTATCTTCATGGTGGTTTTGTGCTGGGTTTATCGCTATATTTGAATGTTGAGTTCAGGTAAAGATGATACCAAGCAATGGTGTTGATAAAAATTCTAAATGTGTGTCATTGATTGAACTCTAAATGCTTATTGAATTCAGCGCAAAAATGTCAGAATATTCACACACAAGTTATTCAGGCTGTTCTGGCTCATACATATTCGCATAATTCCAACAAAGGGAAGGGGCGGGGCAAGCTCATATGTTTGGTGGGACTTGTTTGATTCATACTCACTGTGAACTAAACTATATCACACATGTAAATACTGCTGACACCAGCTGTTATATTCATTATATAGTAAATTACCTCATAGTGTTGCTTTCTGTAATATTCTAACAAATCTGACTTATGTTTTTGTAAATATGTTGATATACTTTTATACATATATACATGTTCTCATATATTCTTTTCTCAAATACCTATTCTGTCTCTGTCTGTCCTTCTTTCTCTCTCTCTCTCTCTCTCTCTCTCTCTCTCTCTCTTTCTCTCTCTCTCTCAATGTGTGTGTGTCTGTCTGTTCATCTGTCTTTCTTTCTTTCTCTCTTTCTATCAATCAGTCTGTCTATAGATGTCTCTATATATCTATCTGTCTATCTATCTTTCTCTCTATCTCTCTTGCTTGCTCTATCATTCTTGATCTATCTCTTTCTTGCTCTATTTCTCTCTCTCTCTTCATCTCTCTGTCTATCATAATGCCTCAGACTGTGATGAGGTGATCAGTAATCTAAAACAGACTTGAATTGGGTTCCTTCTGATTGTTTTAGGACACAAACCCACACAAATATCAGACCACAGAATAAAAGAAATACAAAATGTAGGATATGTGCTCTATAATAAAAATAATCACCAGTAAAAATAAATAATTAGAAGTTGGGTAGTCTTATAATAAGCTTACAGTACTAACAGTGAGTAATATTAGATTAATTTCATTAATATTAGATATGAGCATATATTCTGCAGTGTTGACTGATCATCACATTTGAGGCAAGCAAGGCAAACTGTGTAAATGAGATTTTTTGGCGAGCTGTCACTTTTAGCTTTGTGTTCTTTTGTTGGGTTGTGTTGACAAATCTGTAGATTCCTCGATGCGGTTCCTGGAATAAAGAAAAATGCCCTGGAAACAACAGCGGAGATGACGTCACTGAAGCTAGATTTGGCTTCTCTCTTTTCTCTAGTGTGCCTGCCATTCAAAAAACTCATTCAGTGTCATCTCTCTCTTTCTCTCTCTCTTTCTCTCTCTCTCTTTGGCAGTTTCAGCACATCCTCACTCCTCTTGACATAACAAGGTCCGGTTCCCAAGCCCCCTGCATCAGATGTGGGCAGCAGATAGCCCCGTGTGATAAGTGGCTTTTCTGCTTTCTTTTATCTGCTCTGGAAGAGCTTTGCCTGGGAGCTTTTTGCATTCAACCACATTGTGGCGGCCCTGCGCTTCTCCACATCGCTTTAAAAAGCTCCCAGTGTGCGAGAGGGGCTGGCATGGTGGCAAAAGGCCGGCTGGTGGCAAAGGGCCTGCTTTTCGCCTGCTTGTGGCAAGCTCACAATGAGAAGAGCTGGAGAAGGTCCAGAGTTTTAGCACTCACAGGCCGGCGTGTAGGTTCTGCTGCAGTGTGTGTAAAGTAATGTTTTATAGGAGGTGGTGAATTACGTTCTGGCTGGCTTTACTGAAAGATAATGTGGCTGAGAATGTGTATACATGAGTGCGTGTGTGTGTGTGTGTGTGAGAGAGAGAGAGTGAGAGAGTCAGTGTGCTTTGGTAGCTTCAGTGCCCCGAGGGATCTTCAGATAAAAGAGGAAGAATGAAGAAAAAAAAACACAGAAGAAAATGCATTTTCAGACTAGCTTAAAGTAACCCGGCTCTCCTCACTGCAGTGAAGTTAATGGCTAAAGCTACAGATTCACTCCACACTGCTGCCACAGGGAAGAGGAACTGTGTGTATGTGTGTGTGTGTTTATGGGGTTCGTCCTCTGTGTTAAGCTGAGGAAAATAGGAAGGCCCCCTTTGAATTTATGATGAAATGGTTTAACAGGACTGTGTGGGGGGGTAGATTTAGTGAGCTGCTCCATATGTATTTATAACACCCTGCATGCAGCTCATTTGCACATCTATGTGTGTGTGTGTGTGTGTGTGTGTGTGTGATAGGAGAGTTAATATTCTAATTTCCATTGAAAATTGAATTTAGATGTCATATTCACACAGTTTGATCAGTCACGACATGTTTAGTGTCCACATTTTGCTCCTTGTGAGGCTAATGTTGCCACTGCCAACAAATTGTCAATAGTCACCCAAAAACCCAGGCACTTCTGTATAAATGCATCAGCAAAACTTGTCTCCACCTGATGTAAAACTGTGTCCACTCTGCTCACATTTGCTCAGTTTTTTATATTGCACACTACTGTAAATTTGTGAACTTTTCAATTGGGAATTGTTTAACATTGTAAAAGTGTAAACAATGTAAAACAATTCACATTTTATTGTATAAGTTAACAAAACGACTTCAGTCACCTGCATTTTTACTGTATAGAGTGTACCAAACAGTCTGTCTTTCCTGAATTTCTATCAGATTTTTTATCACCAAATTGCAGTTTGAACAATACAGTAAAATAATATTACTGAATAAATTAGATTCCAGTCCAGTTTCTTCTGGTCAGTCTCCCACATACAGGAAATTGATACATTCAATTGATAAACCACAGAATGTGCAGCATTTCAGCTGACAACATGACTAAGTATTCTGACGGCCTTGTTCATAGGGAATGACACACAGACTAGACATTCTGATGGCACTAACTAGTTGATTGACATAAATATTTGCTTTTGAGGCAAAAACAAAGAATTCTGAGTGAGTTACATGCTTTTGCAGGTGTTTCATTGAGTTTTGCTGTTTGCACTAACTGTTGTGAGAAATGCACTTGTCATGAGAATGTAAATCATGAAGTGAGAAATTAACCAAATCGACTGAGAAAAACTGGAAATATATTACTAGAACTAGAACTAGAACTAGAAACTAGAGTTAAAACATTCCTGTTTTTTATTTTTGAAGAACAATACAAAATAATGTGTACTTGTATAAAATGACACCAAAAGAATTTGTCCCCTTCAGTTAAAAGAAAGAGGGAAAAGCTGAAACATTCTCACAACCAAATGAGCTATTGTAAGTTTCACCAAATGAAATAAAAATAACTCGGTGCTATCCTAAATCAAAACGATGTTTTGTACATTTGTACAAAAATGTGACTAGATAGATCTAGCTTTTTTTTTTTTTAAATAACTCATTAGAGAGGTCTGAAAAATCTAGTAGTAGTAGTAACAAAATCGCTAAGTTGGCAACACTGAGTATGGCTTTAGCTACATTAGCAGAACCTTGTTTTTGCTGTGTCATGTGTTTCAGCGCCCTCTGGTGTTCAAAAAATAGAAATGCATTAGAGAGCATAATGAAAATCATCGATCTCCATGATGTACATTGTCACATTTTTGCATTGTAGTGTATTATGTTTCGCTGTATGTTCTGTACTCCTTCTTCTCTTGTTTGTATACAGATCTCAATCATAACAAAAGTGCCATGATGTATTGTTACATCCTTTTCAAACCTGTGCATATTATTTCACGGGATTTTTCACTTACTATGCTTTATGGAGATTGCTCACAAAAATTCCCAATCAGAGGCAAATTGCTGTTCTCAATCACTCAACCAAAGGCATAACCCAACATTGTGCCGAGACCTTGCCAGTGCCTCACAGATGCTTAAAAGATGTCCGGCAGTAGTGGTGTTACAAAGGTCATTTTCATAGCGGCTATTACGCTATCTCCGTTGGAAAAAGAAAGTGAAAGTAAATTGATGTTTGCCGCCTCCCATCCCAGCAGATAAATATCCCTGATTAGAGGAATATGACGTCAAGGAAGTTGTACAGTGCCTGTGTCTGTTTAAAGCTCTAAATAACAGTTTCTGTATCTGTATTTAGATTTAAACATGAAGTATGTTTGTTGTGGTTTAATGATTAGCAGGTATTTTTAATTGGAACATTCCTGTTTTCCTGAGATTTTCCTGTTTTCCAGAGAGAAAATAGCAGAAGGAAAAGGAAATGAAATAGAGAGAAGGATGTGTTCTTTGATCTTTCAATGCTGTTTATTATTCTTTTCTCTGCCTCTCTCTCTCTCTCTCTCTCTCTCTCTCTCTCTCTCTCTCTCTCTCTCTGCACTCTTTCAGTAGTTTGTTAACTCAGAGTTTTCAAAAAACAATAATAAATAAAGGCATTGATCAGTGTGCTTCTAATGTTGCGTTTTATGAACCCATATTTCACTGGTCACTGTAAACACTGCACAAGAGAAATGACTTCCAGGAGGGCCAGTGACCAGTGTGTGACATTGACACATGCATCTGTTTTTATACAGTGTCAGAGCTTGTGGCCACACATATGTACCATATATATTGTATATGTATATGTTGTAAGCTAGTTTGAATGAGAACGTTTGGTTCCAGATGTTCTTGATGCTGTTCAGCCATTGCATTAATTTATAATATTCCCTCAGCAAGCACACCTGATTTAACATGAAGTGTTGACTAAATAAAACAAAGATAATACTGGACTGATATGAGGAGAGGTCTGAACATTCATGTGCAGAACATCATTGCTTACTGTATTACTGTTATGTATATTTATTCTAATATATTAGAGCAAATAAACACTTATTGGCCATATTCATAACTTTAAACATCTTAATATTAACATCTCATGGGACTAAAACCTTTTCCAAAATATCTAAACATCTGCTTTTAGTGACCAAAATAGTTCATGTGTTGGACTGAGACTCTCTCTCTCACTCTCTCTCTCTCTCTCTCTCTCTCTCTTACTTAAATATGAATTTTCAGTGTTATTTCTACCCCTGATCCTCACACATATACAGTATTGATACAGAATGTGTATATGAGTAGTGCAAACAGCTGTAACAGTAATCTAATATCTGACCAGTGGCCAGAATCAGGGGCTGTGGACAGTGTTCCTCACGCAGGATGTGATTCAAGCACATTAACCATTATTATTATTATTATTATTATTATTATTATTATTATTATTACTATTATTATTATTACTACTACATTAGGCCATATTATTATTACAATACCTTATCATGTTAGTCTTACACATTGTTTAATATTAATTTTAAACTCATGTTAGTGCTTAAAGAGGAGATTTGGGAACAATCTAATGCAGGTGTGTAAGAACATTTTGATAAATTTGAGTAGTGCAATGTTTTGTGATACTGTAGGCCTATTTGTGATACATTATTGTTTTTTATTAATAATTTACATTTAAGCTTGGTGGCACAGTGGTTCATTCTGTCTTGTGACTGTCTTCCAGTCCAATGTAAACAAAGTGTAAGGATGCACTGCTAGCATTAGCATTAGCAAACCTCACTGTATTCCTAAAATCAATTTAAAAATACAGTCTCCTTGTTTACAGTATCACAATATATTGAACCATAATCCCTATGTATTGTATTACCATTCTTTCCAATACACAGCTCTAGTAAAATGTTACAGGATATTTTAGACAGTTAAACAGGTTTCAGTACAACATGCTTTTGGACATCTTCTCATATCTGCAAAGGAACATCCTCTGTGTTGATGGTATTCAGACATGTTTCTCTGTTTTTTTACAAATTAAGTAACTTCTTTCATCTTTCAGTAGTTTGATTATCTTGGTGGGTGTAATATAGCAGTGTTTAGAAGAATATATATATAATCACACTGAGAGCTAGCCAGACTAAAGTCCAGCCCAAAACATAGCAGGTCAGTGTTGCAACTTATACCTCCAAGGTAACCAATAAGGTAGGATGACCAGACATCCTCTTTTACCCGGACATGTCCTCTTTTTGAGACTTAAAAAAATGTCCGGGTGGAATTTCACAAACATCCGGAATTTTGAGAATTTCGAGAATCGTTTTATTCACAAACTCGCCCTCCCCCTATTCCGTTCAGTTCACTTGACTGAGATGTTACGCTATATTAAATGGAGACGGGTGAGCATGGATGAGGAAATCCAACCCTGTTTCCCTTTAGGCCGCCCACAAGTTCACCGATTGGCTCTGCCGTGTCTTGCTAACATGTGATTGGCCGTCACCAATGACACTCCCTCGTCTGGACTTTCACCTTTAACACTATAGCCTCTGGTCTCTACCTCTCTGCACTTTAAAACACAACTTCAAACTACCTGCATTGTGACTTTTGTACATAAATGCTGCAACCAGCACCTTAATATATTTGCACTGTGTATAGTTTATAATTTATATGACCACTGTGTGTGTGTGTGTGTGTGTGTGTGTGTGTGTGTGTGTGTGTGTGTGTGTGTGTGTGTGTGTGTGTGTGTGTGTGCGCCTTGTTGTTAACCTCTGTGCACTATGAGCCTGTAACCAAAAGCAAATTCCTTGTATGTGTGAGCATACATGGCCAATAAAGTCTGATTCTGATTCTGATTCTGATTTAAGTTATTAATATGTTGAGCGTTTGTTCTGCCTGTGTCACGTCAGCTAGACGTGTTTTAATATTGGAGGTTTCATATTAAAATTAATTAACATTAACATCTAAGTGTATCTGTGTGCATTACCAGTCTGTGATAAGCCATCCATTTGGAAGAACAGTGGTGTGCAAAGTAAATTACTTGAAATTAAAAGAACCCAATCAAAATGATGATAAAATTATATATTATACAGCACAGAATGTCATGGAAATGTTTAAATTTGTTTTTGCATGTTTGAAATATTCAAATATGTTCAAATTGCCTTTAAGACCAGTACTTTTTCTGCATGTTCGTGTTGTAAAGCTCTTTTTCATTTACAGTATAATAATAATAATAATAAAATAAAGCTCTTTTTAATTTACTGTATAAGCCATATGCCCCTAGTGTACAACTTTTTTGAAATGTCTTTGTATTTGAACATGTGATACATTATATGCCCCCCCTCCCCATGCTGAGGTGTCCTCTTTTTCATCATGTCTGATCTGGTCATCCTTATTTAGGGAGCTTAATTTCCACCAGTATGCAGTCAGATTGATCAGAAATATACTATAGATGGAGATTAGAGATTGTTCTACTTTGTGGTCTAAAAGTGTCCTAAAAGTGTCCTGTTTGACAACATTCTTTTCAATAATCATATTTATGTGGACACTTTTTAGTACTCAGGTCTGAAATCTCAAATATTATAGCCCTGTTTTGATGAAACATGTTTGTATTGATTGATCAGTTTAATGACTGTTATAACTGTTAGTTAAGCTCAGCTCTAACAAT
>BRDA01043062.1:0-12385 GCA_036984385.1 Crenuchus spilurus
ACATGGACTACACTTTAAAAATGAATGCATACTTGAAGCATCTTTTGTTTGGTGGAACCCTTTAGGGAGCCTCCACGAGCACTTTTGCAATGGTTGATTCTCTGAGGAACTCAGAACTGAAGCATGGTGCTTTGTGATGATGTAGTTAGATGTTTTTAGATCCCTATTAAATGTCATAATGTATGGGACACTTTCTTTTTAAGTTTTTTGAGGCCCTCATTGGACATTTAAGGTGCATTTAGATTTGTAAACTACTGTGGAACAAAAATATAAGCAATAACAATCCATTTGGTGGCTCTGTGAGGCCACCTGCTATATCAGAAAGTCCTGCAGGAACATTTGTGGTTAAAGCTGCATCAGTATGTTTTGGCCACATTTAGGACGGTCTGTTTTTTACACACAAAAATGGATTTCTTTTCCCCTTTCTTGCTATTTTTAGAACAGCTGCATCTATCTTGCCTTGGGTACTAGGAGAGGTTTTATTTTTCTCCATTCATTCCAGTCTGCTTCTTTTTCTCTAAAGCTTTGAGCACTTTGAGGAGGGGGCAAACTTAACAAACTAACTTATCTTTTTATCATATCAAAAAGAACACAGGCAATGTGATTTTTTTCCCCCTCTTTGCTTGCCAGTGTTCTTGCAAATAATAAACACATTAATAATGTACGGCTCAGCGTTGGCATATTCCAGCCAGACAAGTCTTTTATCTTCTCTGGCTATGTTGAATAGTTTCCCCACCAATCTAATATGCCGCTTCAGGCACATAACCATTTCCTGAACAATGATTTAGTGAATACTGTGCTCTTGATAGCCTTATTCTGCACATCATGAAAACAAACCAATTGACAAATCTATAATAAGTAGCCCTTGCTGGAGAACGCAACATTTCAATGTCATTCAAAGAGCAGCTCTTATTAATATACACTAAGCATTAGTCATTATAATTATGTAAGATTGAGTTAGCACAAGTGTAGATATAACAAGGCCTTCCCGTTGAGTGACTATACATTAAGACAGTTACTTTCAAGGTACTGACAATAGCCTGCATACTGAGTAGTACATATTGTTATCCACCAGTGCAGTGAATCTTTCAGAGAGATGGGGTCTCTCTTGAGTGTTGTCACGCAGGCCAAGGAGCAGGTAATTAAAAGTGCACTGGACCAAGAGGGGAGTGCTGTGAACCTCATTAAAGTATTATACTCTGAGGGTTTTTCTTCCAGAGGCTTAGCCCAGCATCCTGGACGACAATTAGCCAGCGCTTCGCACGCAATTATCTAGATGTAGTGACCACCTCATCAAGGTGGCTGACATGTCGTCTTTAATAAGGAACTGCAAAGCTTAGAAGCCAAATTTCAAACTTTCTTACCAGAAAAGATCAGTGACCCATACTTGCTCTCATAGCTATGAAGTGTAGTTTACATTGTTTCGGGTTATGAAAGTTTCTTAAAGGAGCTCTCTCGCCACATTTTTTGTTGCTGCTGCTTTTACCTTCAGCAATGCTGTTCCTCAGGGCACATCCAGATGGCGTGGACTCCTCTGTGGAAAACATAAGGTGGACTATTTGTGGCCACATGATACGATAATTTGACAAAGATGCATCTGGTCCATCCTGTAGGAAGTCCCTTTGAGAAACAACACAGAGTCAGGACAGTGCAAAGTGGAAAAAGGTCATTTATTTGAGCTTTTCCAGCCAAAAGAACCAAACAGCAAAATGCTTTTGAGTGGGAAACAGAAATTTCATTCAATTTGTCTGTATTTTAGGAGGCATTTTTAATATAATCAGATGCTCTACAGGAGCTTCAGAGGAGCCTAAGGTCACCTTGCCCAAATCAAATCATCACAGCAGTGGTTCATCATTTACTGTAAAACCCAAAAGAGCGGAAACGGTTACTGCAGCAACAAGGGAACGATTTCCTATTAAAACCTTTAATTCAGAAGAAATGTTGGATGAACAGATGTCTACATACTGTTTTTTAAAGCTTTTGGATGTCATCAGTCAATGTCATAAAGATCATAGTAATGATACATCGAGTTTCACTTTAAAGACTATAATAGTTAGTCCATGATGCATTTGGGAATCAGGGCCCAGTGTAATGGAAGTCATGAGAATTTGCATATTGCCTTTTATGGTAGCGGTTTTCAAAAGCCTTCCAGTGTGGAAAAAAAACCTTTGACCCCCCACTCTTTAACTGTTTAATTCAGATATGCAAATTTATATTTTTTCATTTGTTCTCTTGTTGGAATATGCAGATTATTTAAGATTTACACATTAGCAGAGTTTAACAGACAAAACTGATGGGAATTTTTTGGATCTAATGTGACACGAGTGATCCCTACCAAACAGACCCCTAGGCTATACGTTACAGAGCCCTGGGTATCCGTAGACCCCACTTTGAGGACCATGACTTTAAAAGAGCCTTTGGCAGTGTGTAACAGAAGCTTGCTTTGGGTATGAATGAGATATATGTATATGAGCATATGCAACGTGGCTGCCTATCAGTCTTGGAACAACTGCACATTAATCATTGCAGTGAACGTGACTGTGAATTCAGACTTACTGGAGAAATATAGAGAGACTGATTTACTTATAATGTGGGTTGAAACAGTTCCTCAGTTTCATCATCATCACCTCCTGACCTTCCCATTTCATCTACACAATCCAATCAGTTTGGGTACAGTAGGCTATAATATGGTCATAACTGATTTACTCACAGTAATGGCATGATTCTGCTCTTTTCAGGATGAAACTAGATATAGGAGTGAATATTAAAAAGGCCTTGCTTTTAATAAAGGCCAGGTCATGCTTATATGGCTTTAATTAAAATAGCTGTAGGTCTAAAATCTTTGCCATTTCACTTTGCATTAAGATGGCAGTTGTATATGAAATGCTGTTTATACTGAAGTCATAAACATAAAAGCAAGAGTTCTGCCAACTCAGTTCTGAAGTTTATTAGAGGTAACATTTCATTTATTTACTGCTGGAATACCCTGACATTTAATTTTCCTCCCCCATCAGAGACTAGACGAGCTTGGCCTGCAGGATGATGGGTACAGGGAGGGCCACTGATAAAATCAAAGTGGGCACTTTAATCGCGTATAGTGGGCATTTATCAACATCGTGCCTTTTGCATCTCCTACAAGCAAGCCAATGTCAGCAGTATTCTAAATTCATTACTTTACACTTAGCATTTATCTGCATGTGACTGCTGCTTAGCTGTGGAGGTGCTGCAGAGGAGCACCAGCCTGGTTAATAAAACAACAACCGTTCGTTTTTTCCTTCAACTGATTGTGTTTGGCAAATGCAGCTCAGAATGTGGTTTGCTTATGGGGGAAATACTAATGCGGTTTGTCCTCTCTTGAGCAACTGCTCAGAAGGACAAATAGTGTTGTGAAACTTTCTAATCTTTAGTAAATTTGCCGTTGTGCTAACAGGGCGTCTTTTGTTGGTTTTTACAGGATAATTAGGCTTAATGTCACATTTCAGTGTTATAACATCAAGTTGTAAATTGTAAAGAGGCTACTGAAGAAAAATCATGTTTGCACAATGTTCCCTTTACGCCAAATATAGTCATTGATACATGGGTGGGTGGAGGGGTGAGTGGGATGGATGGATGGATGAATGGATGGATAGATAAATACTAATACACAAAATATAACATATAATATATAGAGAGAATAGTTCAAGAACTGTTGAAGACCAATGTATATTCAAATATTGTATTTACTAATAATTTATTATAATTATAAATATATACAAATATATCAGAAAAGATACACAGATAGAAAAGTACAGAATAGTCTTGCATTCAACTGTGTTACATGTACATGTATTACAAGTGTAATAAGTACATATTTATTGCCTGAATTTTCCTTCTTTAGTTTCGCACCAGACTAATGCAGCTAAAAATGAATGGCAGCATATTCATAATATGGGTTAATGAACACATTTGCACATTCACAGTACTTTGTACCAGCCGTTATGTTTTTCATTATTTTTTCATAATGCTGATCCCAATCTTGGCTGATTCTGATCATGCATCAGGATCAGTACCCACCAACAGTTTTGCCTGTGTGGTTTCTGACACTGTATGACATGCTGTTATTTATAAAAATGGATAAAAGTACAGGCACAATTGAGGCATCACAATGGCTCCTAGTACTGTGTTAGCTATGTCATGTTTTTGAGCATTTGTAAATAAATGTTTGCCCTTCAGAAACAATTTATTTTAAATTACTTATGCAGCTCAATGTGGTTTGAGGCAATGATTTAGACTTTTTTTCACAGTTACACAGTTTTCACTGTGCTAATTGGCAGTGTATTAGCTTGTTACTTATTAGCTATATTGGCCTTACACTAGCACCAATGGAAAACACACATAAAGCCCTTTAGACACCAGATGTGTCTTTGCTGATCGACTGCATTTGGGCATCAATCTGAGTTTTGGAAATGTGAGTTGTCATTGGTAGCTTTGGCAGTTATGTGATTTATATAGATACTGCAGATTGCTGTATTACAGAACACAAGCCCATTGACTAAGAGACTGACCCGTCTTGCCCTTTTCTCTCCATAAAGCTGCTGGAATGTGGCAGCACTTGTCTGAGAGAGCACTTGTGTGGGTAAAGGTCTGAGAGCCAGACATGCTAATCAAACCTGACTGTGAACCAATGACCTCAGTCACTCACGCACATTTGTTATTGTGTATTCAGATCCATGCGGAAGCACTGACAGGGGATGAGTGCCCCTCTGTTTTGTAGGGATGTGCTTTTTGGGAGAAGCAATAGTCCAGCATTCAGTCACAGATAGCATAAAGCTTGACTTTAACATTCCACTTTGCTCAAAGACCTGAGCTGAATGAACTGATGATTTACAACTGCTGGACACCCAGCACACTTGGCAGTCACAGGAAGTGTTTTAGGGGAACATTGGGAAAATGGGGAGGATGTCAGTTGCCAGGGCTGCTGACAGATCCATGGTGAGAGGCATGCTCCATTTCTCTATCATGGAACAGTCCTGCGTCACCAACTCCCAAAAGTGCTGACCCTTCACTTCCCCACACCTGTCTCTATTCATAGCCCCCTTGGCCATTAAAATGTAAAGAGGCGTCCATCGTTGTGAGGAAGCTGGTATTCAGATCAGACGTCTGACACTAATGAATGTTGCCTTTCCTGTGTGTGATGGATGGGAGACTGGAATTAAGGGGCCTGTTTCAAAGTTTCCAAACAGTACACAGAATGAATGTTAATGCAAAAGTAAAAGACTTTCCTTGCCATATGCAAACTAATGTAAATACAGTCCATTAGAAGAAGATGAAGACATTGATAATAATCAACCTTATAATATTCACCAAATTCTGGTATTTGATGATATTTAAGTTTGTCTAAACAAAGTTAATGAACTCCTGAGTACTGGGACTATAAACATAGCTTCATTTGATTGGTCTGCTTCTTCTGTGTTCTTCTCTTAAAATTACAGTGAAAAGTCAATAATTGTTTGCCCTGGTTATTCCACAATTCGGTTATCATCAACTTTTTCTGGGAAAATTTTGTCCCAGTTATCATTCATTGACCTGGTTTTGATCCCAGTGGCCATGTGACTTAGGACTAATTTAGCAAAAACAAAGCATCCACTCATGCGTTCGTCACTCACTCACACATTGGTCATTCTTTCTGGCTTTGCTTCTCATTGTTTATCTGGCTTTGTTTCTCATTGATAATGCTCAAAACAAACTAAAACATGTCACACTAAAATGATGGCACGCAGCGCAACCGTCTAAAAATGGGTGCAAAAACAAATAGCAACCGAGAACCCTGAGAATGATGGGTACAAAACAAAGGCTGCCGCTGGAACACCCTGGCACGCTCTAAAATGGAGCATAAACCCATAAGAGTGATGTTAAATGTAAATGTATTCATTTCGTTAGTTGTTTGTATTTATTTCTCATTGTGTTCTGTATATAAAAACTATAGTTATTCTGCCTGGAACTGTTTAATTGGATTTGTATTATTTCTTATGGAAAATATTGCTTCAGTTATCATTTATTTCAGTTATCAGGGACTTCAGAATGGATTAATGACGCAAACCGAGGTTCCACTGTATACCATAGGGAACCAGGCAGAGAGAAAAGGGAAATTGCTATTCTGTGGAATAGAATGTTATTGTGGATATTATGCATGTTGTGTGTCTGTCCTGTTAAACCTGAAAATCAATTACTGTGTGAGGACAGTATTGATACATCCGTGTAGGTGATAAATCATCCAGCCAATCCTGACCAGTGTTTTCTGTATAGATTCAGTTTTATTGGTATTCAAAGGCTCAAGAGCTCAAATATCAGGTTCAGCCATGCATCATCAGTGTGTTATATTGAGTAAGTAGAGTAAGTGTTTAATGTGATACACAGTAAATCTGCCAGTGTTAAATCAACACTATTAGAGTAAAATTAACACTAAGAATGTTACATTTTGACACCCTCAGTGTTGATTTAACACTGGCAGATTTACTGTGTATTGTTTACACAAATACAGTCTCACTGAATCTCAGGTTTCTACCATCTATGTTGTGCTTCAAAACTTCTTCTTCTTCTTCTTCTTTTAGTCTAAAGCATGGAAAACTAGCCATGGCATTCCTGTCATCTGAAATAAAAAGATATCTCACTCCCAAATCAGACTTACACAGTGTTCACATCTGCTCAAATATACTCAATCAGCCAAGACAGTTTCAGTACTTTTTACAAGCCTTTAACACACCTGTGTTATGCAAGTGGCCACTCTCAAGTGTTTTTGTTTATTTATACATTAATTATACACTTTTTTATTGTAGAATTTCCTTAAATTCAGTATCAGTATCATTTTAAGTATTTTATTGCTATGGCTTAAAAACAGCTGCCTTTTTTTAATATTTGAAAAAGGAAGTGCATCAGGTTGTGCTCATTTCTGGGAACCGGTGACGCTAAGTGGACAACAGCATGTTAAAACTAGTATTGATTTTATTAATTAATTGGCAGTTAGCATCCAAAATTAAGGTTTGTCATTTTTGTATATGTAAAATCACTGTGCATTGCCTCAATGTCAGCTGGTGGACTGTCGTTGCATCTCTATTTACATTTACAGTGGTTTATTGACAGGGTATTCAGACATAAATGGCTCCTTAAAGGCATTCGATACTTGAACAAACTATCTATTATCCTTTGAAGTGGTGATTTTGGAGTCATTGAGCGCTCTACAAATAATGCATGTTTGATGCTGGCGGCTTCTTTGTAACGACTCACTTCAAAACCTTTCATTCAATACTGCTTCAGCATTTAGATGTGAATAATTGACCTGCTTTATCCACTGTGATTGGGCAAGGTGTATTTGAAAACGACATCAAATATTATATTAAGTGATGGTTAATGCAGCTTTGACAAACAATGAATAACATTGTTTACATACAAACATAATAAAACAATTTTATATGTTGGTATGATGTGATTTTGCTCAGTACACTGAAGTGATGCATCAGTATGGCATTTCTGGGATGGTAATAACTAGTAACATTATATTGTGCCTCAGAATTATACCCATAACTGATCAGTTCATTTTTTACATTTTAAAAGCAATTTGCACTATAATCCATTTATAGGGTGTGCAGGTCTGCACAATCATGAAATTAAAGTTCAAACCAGACCAGACCAATGCCTAAATAAAGCCAGACCAAGTACTGAGCTGAACCCACTCAAACATAACAGAGCTGGGTTAGTGAAGCCATGTTTTGCAAAGCTCTGATTTAGTACTAAGCACTTGATTTGGGCAAAAGCAAATGCAATACTTGGGTAAACACATATTTTAAAATCTGTAATACACTAATATGTATTAAAAAGTATATATATATATATATATATATATATATATATAGCTGCATGTGAAGTCAACCACCACCTCTTTTCTATCTGCTGCCTATACATCATCACTGGGCAGCCAACATGCTGAGATGAAGGCACATGATCCCCAGTTCTGATGGATCAGCTGGCAGAGGCCTGAGATCAGACATCATTGATAGTAGTGGTGAGGAGAGAGCACCATCTACCCACCCAGAGAGAGTACAGCCAGTTGTGGTTCTTGGGCCCTGACTGTCGATGGCAAGCAGCATGACCGGGATGCAAACTCATGATTCTCTGATCATAGTGTCTAAGTCCACTGAGCCACTCAGGGCCTTGAAAAGTATGTTTTTATTAATTTATCAGTTCTACCTGTCAGAAAACAGCGTTCACCTTCCTCTGCTCAACCTGTGCTCTACTCATTATTGCTGCTATTTTCAGAAATGTTTATCTTTGGCTGAGCTTCACAAGCAATCTAGAGAAAAACACTTTGATCTTTACATCAACCTCATTCATCCTTCTCATCATCTGTGGTGTGATCTGATCTGATTACTGCTGAACATTCCAAGGTTCTATCAAGCAGGTATTCTGAATTCATGAATACAAATGTAAACAATAGGCTACTAGAGCGAGCGATTGGGAGTCAAAAGAGAAAAGGCATAAGAGTGCACAAAATTTGCATAAATACTACTTATAAAACTTGCTCATTACAGAACACATTTGGGCTTGACCTGAACCACGTGTTGTAAGATCTGAGTGTGGCCCAAAACAAAATGTAATCCTTTCTTTTCAAATGGGGATTATGGTGACTATGGAACTGTCTAAGCAGTGGCGGTTTCTGATATGGGTGATATGGGCAGCCGTCCAGTGTGCCACGACGTCAGGGGCGGCACAAGGAATGTATGCCCCGCCCCTGATAGGTTCTGTGAAGCACCACTGGGATCGTTTCATTGATTAGAATTTGCCGATATTGTGCAGGGGTTGTGGCCACCGGAGGAGTTGTTTCGCCCAGGGCCCCTAATGGGCTAGGACCGGCACTGTGTCTATGATTAAAGTGCAAAATCTTGAATTTTGGTTGCAAGTTGGCTTTAATCTCAATATCAGTGTGGTATTAATCAAATGTTGCCATTTATTGGTCAATAATATGTTATCTACTTATACATAATCAAAATATCAAATGCCCCTAATATACAGGCTTCAGTACCCAGCGACACTGCCCTCAGATTCATGTTTCCCCACACCTACACAGTAAATTTGCCAGTGTTAAATCAACACTATTAGAGTTAAATTAACACTGAGAGTGTTACATTTTGACACCCTCAGTGTTAATTTAACTCTAATAGTGTTGATTTAACACTGGCAGATTTACTGTTTATGCACCTAACGTACATTCATAAGTGCTTCATAAGTAAATGAAGTAGATGTTTTGTTTGACAAAACACTGAACTGTATAGGGTAGATGATTCACAGGAATTAAGTTTTAATTCATAATCATTTCAATTTGATTTTATTTCTCAATTTTAATTCATTTCTGGCCTTCATCCACATGTACAGCTTTGTTTGTTTGATTCTGCAGACAAAGTCATCACAATCATACTCAGCCTCTTTAAAAACCCTCTTGCAGTGTTTGTTCCACAGAGAGCCAATGTCATTATTCCTGCAGCAGAGAGAGAGAGAGAGAGAGAGAGAGAGAGAGAGAGAGAGAGAGAGATATGAGATGTCAGTGAGCTGCTTGGGAAGATGTCTCTGTCTGTCTGCGTGGAATCATTAAGAAGCTCTGGCTGACTAACTACCCTATCTGGTCCTTCAGTCAAAAGAGGTAGAAAGAGCATATTAAATTGGAAATAACAACTTTCTTTTGCGATAACAACAGCATTTTCCCAGTTTTTGACAATTGATTGGCCTTAATGATGTTTTTTTTTAACAAGTATCCACATTTTCTTCTTACCTAATTAAACTGATTATTTTATTATTTAGGCATTTTTCTGTTAAACAATAAATTAAATTAAGTCAAACTAAATAAACAAACTCTGGACTCCTATCATTAGCAAGTTTAGGAGAAAATGATGTACATTTGATTAGATTTTGTTTAGATTAAATATATATAGCTTGATATATATAGATATAGCTAGAACAGGCCTTTGGTATGCTTGCACATAGCTCCATCCCTAAGAGGTCACCAGTGTTGAACCCTGCTCCCTATAGGCTCTACGATCCTGAGTGCTGGTAAATAAAAAAAGTAAACTCAAGTGGTTTGCATCAGCAGTGCTCCATCTGCAGAAGCCTTGGCGGTGGCCCGTTGGGCATTCGAGCCACGCTTTGAGAGCAATCCCCAGCAATAAAAGTCCCATTGAAAGCTTGTGAAAACCAAAGCAAAGCTGCTCTCCCACCTAAAGAGATAAATAAAGACTAGAACACTCTGCATGCTGGGTGGACCAAACCTATCCCTTCTGCTTTTGATCGCCAGAGATGGGATGTGTGTGGGGGGGGTGTCTTTTACCCCATTGCCTCTCATTACATAACGTCCAGAGCACTAGCCTACATCAGTAAACAGGCTGGGCAGCAGGACCATATTAATCAAGGAGAACATTAATGTTCTTTATTCTAATAGACTGGGTTCATTATCAAAATGCCATTTAACAGTCTAGTGAATAAACATGAAGACGAGATGTTTTTTATTCATCAGTGGCTCAGAAATGAAAATGTCCTTTCCGTCAGCTTGAAACAATGCTCTTTTCTCTCTCTCTCGCTCTCAATACCAAGTCCTCCCCACGATTCATCTCAGCTTCAAAGAAGAAAATAAAGAAAAGGTTATCAAAGTGCAATAATATGCCAGTTAAATGTTCGGAGCCCTTTTTAACACAGGTGTTTACCCATTTTCTGCTTTATCTCTCTTTATGATAAGCCTCTGTAGCGTTCATTATTTAGGGCACTCTCTGCAGGCACAGCATTGGCAGCGGCAGCTAATTATCAGCAGACGCTGGACGCTTTTCTCATTACACATCAAAAACCTTGTAGAAGCACCTAATCCTGGAGATTGCTATGTAGCCAGAAAATAATGTATATGTAAGTGTTTTGTTGCCTGTGCTCTGCACCAGATGCAGAAAAAGAGAATGAAACTTAATCTTGGCTTTTCCTCTGAGAAAGGCTTAATGTGAGGCTCAGCCTGCGATGTGAGCTGTCTCTTAAAACACTGCAGGTAATTGAGCTGGCTGTAGTTTGCTTGTTTAGAGCTGTCTAACTGTTTAAAGAATTGTACCCTATAAAATGTTAAATGACCACTCCAGAGGAGTTGCGTTGCGTATCATCACTGTCCTATAAAAACGTGTATCTCAGCTGTGGTAACGTTACAGGAGAAGACAAACCTTTACTGTGAGTTAACATTAAGGGTTTTATTTCAGTTTCTTTTGGTCTATTCATCATACAGTGTAAAGGGTATCTGCTGTGATCAGTGAATGTAGAAAACCAAAAATTGGAAAAAATTGAGATGAATGGTTTTCATAGGACAGTGACAATATGTGACCCTGCAACAAGATGTCCTGAAAATGAGGAATTAGTTACGTCACATGTGCCAGCTGTGGACGTAATGTGAATTTTCCAGCTGAAGAGCCTAAGGATAATTTGCTTATTGGTTTTATGTGAATGCACAAGTATAATGACTTTCTCCAGATAACGGCTGCTGGATTAATGGCACCTCACCTTATCTAGCACGTGTTCCTATCTCAGGCACATCTCGTGTTACCTTGCTGAAATATTGTGACCTTGAAGGACACCAAGCGCAGCAGACTTTTCCTAAGATACTAATTCCAAACAGGTTAGGACTGTATTAAAAAGCTTGAGGCATATTTAACATTACAGCTTGCAGTTTCCACAGCGACTCGTTCTTACCTTAATATATAGGCAGAGTGAACCAAGTGCAGCTGGAAAGGGTGTTTTAGCTGTTAAATGACAGTGTTTACGAGCTATGAGCTGTGGTAGGAGATGGAGGGGTTAGACCCATCTGTTTGTAGGGGCTGGGGGGGTAATGGTGTAGCTGCTGTTTCTGGATGGAGATTACATTAGCAGTTCATTAGTCCTGCTGAGTGCCAGGCTGCAGGTGGACATGCTGTATGGTTTGGACAGCAGGTGGGAGATCCAGCTGACCGCTGGCCATCTCTTCCCTGATTGGCTGCCTAGCCCTCAACATGGCCTCTTGGCACACTCTTCCTTTGCTCTGCATCTCTCTTTGTTCTTCTCTCTGTTGGTTCTGCACTTCTGTTGTATCTCTCTTTCTCTTTCTATCCCTTTTTTAACTTTCTCTGTAGCAAGGGTCAATATTAGTATTGCAATTACACTGTTTAATATGATTACTATATGCTTTGAAATCTACTAAAGTCTAATATTAGTGAAGCAATAGTACACATTATTATTAGGGATGCACCGATACCGATACCAGCATTGGGTATCTGTCCGATACCATGTGTGTGTACTTGTACTCGTATTCATAAAAGTGCTCCGATACTACAGGATCCGATACCAGCGTGATGGGAGCTTC
>BRDA01043069.1:0-13397 GCA_036984385.1 Crenuchus spilurus
TATATATATATATATATATATATTTGAGGGATTATAATTGTAACATTTTCTTTAACTCAAACTGAATAGTTTATTACTAAATAATTTTGTCATTATGAGTCACCAGTGCTAACAGGCTAGCGCACTAATTGGCATCTTCCCTATACTACTGCACCTCCAAATATTAGAATAATTAATGAATTAATCATTCATTCAAAATGGATTTCTGATTTTCATAGAGCTATAATCCAAACAAAAAGGGCTTGAAATGTTTCACTTTACATGTAATGAATATAAACTACATGACTGTTTACATTTTTATAAAATAATGAACAAACATGAACTTTTTCATGATATTCTCATTGTAGATGTGGCACTGAATATTATTTATTGCTCTAAAAAAATATTAAAATCCACTTTTCAACAAATAATAAATCACATTTCAGAATCTACAGAAAGTACATGACTGAAATGAGCTAAAATCTCATTTAATTTAAAAAATTTTACCAACATTTTTGGCTTCTTTTAAAATCAAAATAGGAGTGACCTTTTTCCCTTTAGTAAGGAAAGAGAGAGTGAGTAGGGGATGATGGGCAGTGAATGGTACAAAAGTGTAAAAAACTGAGATATTGTTGAACTAATAATAATTAATGTAATTGTCATTGAAAAAGTTGAAAATAATTTATATAAAGATTAACAGTAGCTTTGTAAGAACACCAGCCAGCATCCCTGCTGATGTGGACATCGTCATATGCCAGGCATTTCTAATCTAATCAATCCAAATCTCCCCCAAAATCATAAGTAAATACTAGTATTTAAAACTTATTCATTACAGTTAATTACAGCTAATTGTTGTGATTAAGTTTATTATTAGTCACAGTACTTTTACACTATTTCTCAGTCTGCACACTTCACTTAGAGCCACAGTGACCTGGGCAGATGGGAGTGTGATACAGTACATTCCACACAGTTCAGAGAGAGCCTCCCATGCCAGAGCACTGTACTTAAAATAGTGCAGGACACCTTAGACTGGCGGTTAAAAGCACTGAGAGAAGATTAGACCCATGAAACAAACAAGAAACCTGACACAACTCGCCCCATCAGATCTGAAGGGTTTTTCCTTTAAATGAGTTTTAACAAGAACAGATTGATGGTATAAATGTCCATTTATACATTTAAAACTTTCAGTAAAATACCATTTCACTCATACAAAACCTTTCTAATGCAGTATAATTAGGGCCCTGATGTTTTTGGAACATTTTCTAGAACTTCATTGAGCTAGTACCAGATATCACAGATTTATCAGATTTTTGAAACAAAAAATGTAGATATCAGAGAAACTGCTATATAACAGTCATCAGGCAGAATGAACAATAGAATGAAGTAGAATGAGTGCAGTCTTGAGCCATGCAAACATCTTTCTCAGAGTTTAATTCAAATAGTCTCCAACACACACACACACACACACACACACACACACACACACACACAATCATCTGTGGATGAACATCCATCTCAGGAAGTCTAGTAGCTATAATGTAGTATCATGTTTCCGTAAGACACAGCTCATTCAACCCAAAATGTCAAATAATGTCTACAGGCTATTTTCAGAACCTGCAATAAATGTAAAAACTGCTTAAATTTAGAATTCTCACTGTTTAATTTCACAGTCTAAAATACCCTAAAAAAGAACATAAAACATTTTCACTTCTAGATTTAAATAAAGGAGTGTAGGTCCAGAACCATGTAGGTTTGTGGCCAACTTTCGGAGAATTTTATAATAAATAATGTGTAAAACTGTAACAGTTTTACACCAAAGTCTAGTTTTGATTAGTGTAAATTATGAAAGACAATATTGTGTAAAACTCTACAGCTGTACATCTGAATTGTGTTCTTTTGTCTTAATAAAAGGGAATTTGACCTCTGTGTCACCTCCTATATATACCCCACTGAAACAGGAAGTTGTGATTACTGCAAAGAAACTCTTAGAAACCCTGATCAGGTTTTAAGATGAAAATGTATTAAAATGCTTTAGTTAAATAAGTCAGTGAAAAGGTAAATATGTTCCTGCTGCTACAGGTTTTTCTCTGAATAAATAAAATAACTGAGCAAATGGTGAATTTCTTACATCCATTTTTGTCTCTTTTTACCAGAAGTGCCAATAACTGTGAACCAGACTGTGTATATATGTGTATAGTTATTATTATAAGTGCTGAGTGTGACGGGTGTAAGTGCTCATATTTGTGTAGGTGTTCAGATTTTCTCATTTTTAAGTCAACAGAGACCAGTGACAGGCGGACTCGTACACGTTTTAAAGTCTCAGCAATAAAACTGAAGACTGCTCTGCATTGACTACTGATGTAGGCACTTAATTTAGGCATAACAATAAATCATGCTCACATTAAAAAGGTGATGCTGACACAGATTATGAGAACAAACATTAAAATAAGTGATGACGCAGCCAGAATTTTGCCATTGTGGGCAGAAAATCTTAATCCTTTTAGAGCCCCTCCTCCCCCAGCCGCTCTCTCTCTGGACGTTCTGATGGGTTTTACATTCCTTTGTCTGTGAGCGAGTGCTGGACAGCCACCTCTCTCTCTCTCTCTCTCTCTCTCTCTCTCTCTCTCTCTCTCTGTGAGAAAGTTTTAGTCCCCTGAGAAAAATAGATTTCATTTAAAAATACAAATATTAGAATAAATATAATAATAATATTAATATAATAAGTAGTTAATGTGATTGTAACCCTTTATAACTTCTGTAATTTTACTAAATAGTCAGTAGGTGTGCATTAAAATGTGTAAAAGCTTGTTTACTAAAAGATTGATCACTGTTTAGATCCAGATATTCTCCTCCAAGATTTATTCAATTCATTAACAGAACACTCGATTTAACAAAGTCATAATTAACCAAAGCAGAACTACTCATAATAAAAATGGATGGGATGTTTGGAAAAAGTTAAACCAACAAATTTATTACATGAAACTGTGACTTATTATATTATTATTGATAATTTTCTAATATTAATATTTTTCCTGATCATATAAAAATCACAATTAAAAGCAGTTTGACCTTATATGTAAAAAACAATATTACAGTTATGAGATCTGAATATTAATTCTGAATATTCATTTTACAGTTTGTTTACACAGTTGTGTGTGTTTGTGTGTGTGTGTGTGTGTGGGGGGGTCTCTGGCTGAGGGACTGGAATTCCAGTTTAGGGCTCCAGCCCACACACACACACACACACACACACACATTTCTGTGAATTGGCAACCTTAGGTAGACTTCCATTAATTTTCTAAAACCTACCTATACCCTATATTAACATTAACCCTAAGTTAAGTTAAACATTAACCATCATTAACCAAACCATAATCCCTAAACCTAACCCTAACTTCACCCTATCCTTAAAAATGTCTTCACCTTAAAATTGAAGGATCGATGTTTTGGGGTCCAGTTTGTGGTCACTATAAGAAGAAATGTCCTCAGAAGATTAGTATAAAAACAATGTCCCCATATAAACCTGGTACACACACACACACACACACACACACACACACACACACACACACACACCATTACCACCAAGCAAACATGTTAAACACACACGGCACCCTGCAGACTGTCAGGGAGGTAATGATTCTGTACATAATTCTGCACTGCAAATAATCTCTCAGTTGTTTGAGTGTTTCACTGAGTTTAATCTGAGGGCCTTTCTGCTACCCTGCACAGTGTGTGTGTGTGTGTGTGTGTGTGTATGCGGAGTTACTCTGTGGTGTGTGACATGCTTGACAGGCTGGGGGGAGTGTTGGTGGGGTGTACAGGAGTGTGTGTGTGTGTGTGTGTGTGTGTGGGGGGGTGCTTTCGGCTGGTAAGTATCATGTCAGCCATGATGGCTCGCGCTCTCTCTCTAATGAGGGAGACCGCCATGTCAGGAATCGCCGACAAATCAGCGGCGCGTCACGCGGCCCGGAGATGATATGTTGACAAATGCAGATAGTTCACTCTTTTAATTGACACTAAGAGACGGAAACGCTTCTGCTGCCAGGAGACAAGCGTGGAGAGAAAGAAAAAATCACAATGCAAGGGAGAGCAAGAGAGCGAGAGCAGGATTTTAGGGTTGGAAAGCGACGGAGAGAGGGAGAGAGAGAGATGTCGGGATAAGGCGGGAGAATGTGAGATGTTGGCACAGGTTGTCATTCTGTGAGTGTTAGCGTGGCGCTGTGGTGAGACACCCTGCTATGATTAGAGGCGGCTTTCTATCGGACTGTCAGCGCTGACAGGCGCACTGAAACGCCGCTCACGCGCACACCGAGGCGGACATGAAGATGATGGAGTGATTTTATAAACGTATAGGCGCGACCCGTCCATACCAGGGTGTTGTTTGAGGTAAAACGGGGCCTGTTTTTCAGATCACCGAGAGGCTTCATTAGCAGGCCGGGCCTTCGCAGCCTTCTGAAGGACATGGACACGCCAGGCGTTAGAGGGACAGTACAAATATCCTTTAAAATTAGACTTTCGTAGGAATGTATTGTGGATTCAAACTGCTGTGGCATTTCAAACAGCTGGATTCTCTGTGCTGAGACTCGGCTGAGGCCTGCAGGGACAGGTCATTACTGCAGTACACTGTCTCCACCACTAGAGGGGGATGGCTCATCACTTCTCACCCTTCCACAAAAGTAATCCTCACACACTGAATTAGCAACTACAAACAGAACAAAAGAAGCACATTTAATGTGAATGAACTGTCTGCGACGCTAGTCAGCTTTATTTTAAGTGCACTCACTGGCCACTTCATTAGGTACACACCTTGTATCTACACTCGTCCATTTGAGCAGACAGGTGCATTTTACAGACTCTAGTCCATCTGTTTACTCTGTTCTTCACTAGTGAGGACCCCCCACAGAGCAGGTGGATCACTCTCAGTGACACTGATGTGGTGGTGGTGTGTTAGAGCTGCTGGAGAGTTGCCATGTTGGTCTTGTAGATGTAAAGTTACAGACAGCAGCTTAGCACAGTGTGCTGATTCTCTAGTCCTGACGCTGTTGGTTGGTTGGTCATTATTTTCACTAAAACATTAGCAGCTTTGCTATGTCTACACTCGTGCACACACTAACACACCACCACCACGTCAGTGTCACTGCAGTGCTGAGAATGTTCCTCCTGCTCTGTGGGGGGTCCTGACCATTGAAGAACAGAATGAACAGAGTACACAGATGGACAACAGTGTGTAAAAGTGCATCTGTTTGCTCAAATGGACAGGTGTAGATATAAGGTGTGTGTACCTAATGAAGTGGCCAGTGAGTGTATGTACTTTACTGTAATAATAATTCAAGTTGGAAGCAGCTCAACAGTTAAAAGCCTGTATTACCTCCTGACACTGGCAGGTAAACAGGTAGTTCAGGCTAAGATTTTGTAGCATTCTTAGACTAATCAGCTCTACAGAGTAAGAAACAAAGGCCTTAAAAGTGAGTTATTCACCTCACCTGGTCGCCGACTTTCTTTCTGTTTGGGCATTTCTGTCAGAATTATTAGGCCTGCTGAGCAAAAATGTGAAATCTCTCGTTACGCGGCCTACGCCGGACTCCGAATCCTTCTCGTCTTACAGCCGTACATTTATTTAACGAACATTTCTGCGAGATGTTTCTCCGTGACACTGACGGGGCTGGCTTCGCCAATAAAAGTCAAATATTCAGAGTTACATCTGGCTAAAATTAAGTTGCTTAAAGCCACGGCCTTAGCGTAGCTCGCTTATGTATCCTGGAGTGTCAGACTCCTGGCCGTCTGTTTATCCTTCCACAGTCAGTCTGCCTCTCATTTTGCCCACATATGGAGATATCTCACTAGGAATTTGAATACATACATAGTGCACCATTCGACTCTATTGCTTTGCGCTCAGTCCAGCGTATAATTGTATATCTGGCTATTAGGCTGCTCTGCACATGCTAAATTGGCTGGCTGGGTGTGAATGGAGCTCGGAGGACAGCTCGGCTGCAATTTGTCTGATCTGAGGTAACCCCGCATATTTTCTCGTCACCGTTTCTGTCTCAGGCTGGTTAACGGGAGGGAAGGAAACATCCCGAAACATCTACAGTGGAAGATCTGCTCTGGCTGCAGGGCTGGAGTTTAGAAATACAAATCTGCTTCCAGAGCTTCCTCTTAATTAATCTGTCTCATTGTTTTCATTCTGAGTGATGATTTAAGGTGGGATTCTCAGCGGGGTTATTTGAGCAGGGTACTCCCCAGCCTGAGGCAGCGATAGATTCAGTGGAAGAGGTGTAATCAAGAGTCTACACACAGAAATGTAATTAAGTGAAGCTGGTAGGGCTATAAAAACACTTTCAATCAGCCCAGGTCTGTTCACACGAGTACACAATGCAAACTCACTAACACTGACCATAAGGCCAACTGCTGAGGTTCTAGCCTTGATAACAATGCGGATGTGGCCCAAACCTGGCATTTACTAGTGACTAACATGGACAATTGGGTCAGAAATAGTCCTTTGGATTCACTTCCGCTGAATGAAGAAATAGTGACTTGCAAAAGTATTCAGACCCACTGAACTTTTTCACATTTTGTCACCTGACAACCACAGACGTAAATGTGTTTTATTGAGATTTTACCTGATAGACCAACACAGTACAACATAATTGTGAAGTGGAATGAAAATGATACACGGTTTTCACCATTTTAATCAAATAAAAATCTTAAAAGTGTGACGTGTATTCAGCCCCTGTACTCTGATACCTCTAAACAACATCCAGTGCAATCAATTACCTTCAGAAGTCACGTAATTAGTTAACAAAGTCCAGCTGTGTGTAATGTAGTCTCAGTATAAATACACCTGTTCTGTGAAGGCCTCAGTGGATTGTTAGAGAACACTAGTGAACAAACAGCATCATGAAGACTCTTATCATGTATTTAATGTGTATATGTTGTTGAGGTGGATTGATGCCCTGTCGTGGGCTTGTCTAGGATAATCTGTAGTGCCTTGCCCTCTGCCCAATGAGGTGGTAGGGTCCAAAGTATGACCCTGATCAGAATTAGGATAATGGATTGATGGATGTTGAGGTGACATGGCACAGCACATAATAATATGCTAATAATGAATATAATTAGTATCATTATCATTTAAAATGCAGTAAGTGGTTACACATGTCTGTTGCTATAAAAACTACTTCTCTAAACTGTCCTATGGTGCGACCATCTCAAGTATGGTTCAGTAAATGAAAACTATTACAAATGAAAAAGGAAAGCATACAGATGTTAGTAAATCCATTTACAAGAGCCTGTTTTAGTAAACGATGATCATTTTATCATCAATATATTTCCATAAGTGTAGAACATTGCACTGTGTCCTCTGGTGTGACCCCATATCCCGATTTACAATCAGGCATTTTCACAGTGAAGGACCTCACTGGAGGTCATATGACTGAAGCTCCATGTGAAGCCCATGACATGATCACATGAGCAGTTTTAATCTCAGAATTGTTCTATTTCACATGTTTTAGTGGTCAGTTCTGTTGTCCTTTAGTGTGACTCACATTTACTGAAAAACTCCAATAAGTTTAATAAAATAGCATTATTGATCATTTTATATGAAGTAAGTATAAGAAAATTATTGTCTAATAATGTATATTATTGTTTATATATTAGCTTTGATATTTTTTATTTTTATGTCACACTGTAGGTCATATTTAAAAAACTGAAAAATTCATACTACTGATATTTTCTCAAATATAATTTTTCACACACACACACACACACACACACACACACACACACACACACACACACACACACATATATATATATATAAAAACCTGGAATGGCTTTCAGTTAACAGCTGTGTCTTGTCAAGAGCTCATGACTTGCATTTATTGGCTCTTAATGTGTTTGAGACATCAGTTGTGTACTTTGAAGTAAAATCTAAAACATGTTTTGGTTTGTTTAAAACTTCTAAGTTTACTACATGATTCATTATGTGTTCACTCAGAGTCTGGATGACTTCAGTGTTTGTTTATAATGTAGGAAAAAAGTAAAGACATTGAGTGAGAAGGTGTCCAAACTTTTCACTGATTGATACTGTGGAATAGAATTGTTATATTAACTTAGTATTAGATGTAGCACAAACCTAAAGAATCTGGACCATGACGCATCCTGGCTGTCCAGCTAAAGTGCCATATCAAAATATTAAAATATTGTGAAAAAGTTCATTTGTGTTGATAAATTAATTCAAAAAGGTATTTTAAAACATTTGTTACACATATTACATCAATTACATTAGTTCATTAATATTTCTATTTCATTTTTGTGCCCATTCACTGCCCATCCTCCCCTACTCACTCTGTCTTTCCTCATTAAAGGCAAAAAGGTCACTTCTATTTGGATTTTTTTTTTAAACCACAAATGCGGGTAAAAAAAAATAATAAAATGAGATTTTAACTCACTTCAGTCGTGTACTTTCTAAAATATGATTCATTGTTTGTTGAAAAGTTGATTTTAATATGATTACTTTGTAGTTTTTGTAATTAAGTAATATTCAGTGCCACAACAAAATTGAGAATATTATGAGAAAGTTCACTTTTGTTCATAATTTAATTAAAAAAAGGTAAACAGTCATATTTTATGTTTCAGCTTAAAATCTTAAATTATTAAAACATTTCATTTGGAATTTTCAGTAAATTACTATTCAAACAGTATTAACATTAAAAATTTTAATATGTAATTATGAAAAAAAATATTTTACATGTAAAGAGTATAAAATTATAATTCATTTATGACCTTTCCCCACACTATTGTAATTTCTGGAGATGCACTATTATAAACATACTTAAGCATGTTTGACCCCTATATTGTGTACTTACACTGTGAGCGACTTTTGATTTGGCATCACTACTGTTTAGCATTACAGTTGATGGAGCTAAAACGTGATGACAGAACTCATATTATATTATATTACATTATATTATGTTATTATATTATATTATATTATATTATATTATATTATATTATATTGTTATATTATATTATATTATATTATATTATATTATATTATATTATTTTATATTGTTATATTATGTTATGTTATGTTGTTATTATTATATTATATTATATTATATTATATTATATTATATTATATTATATTATATTATTAGCATTAGTTCTGGCACAAAACTAAAGCAGATTGTGTACAGCAGTCCTGGCCTTTCAGCTATGTTCAGGAAAAGCAGAAAATGATTACAGAGTTATTGGCCGCAGTGATACATACAGACTCATCTAAACTGGACTCAGCCAAACCTGCAGGTCACGACTTCAACTAAGAGGTTAACTGAGGGTGCAAATCCAGGGTCATCCTGGGGTCAAACATGTCCCTGACTTCAAGAGTGGCAGCAGTGGGGCGCATCATCTGGAGGACTTGGACCTCAAAGCAGCCAGGCTTTCTTTTCTCCCTCCTGAACTTGAAACAGGGAGGAAATCTCAGGGAGGCAAAAGAACAACAGAGCTAATTAGGCGCGCGGAGCTGACGGAGCGAAGCCAAATGGCTGCCAGCCAGCCCAGCAGAGGAGAGAGACCCTACCATCAGCGGGATCGATGGAGGAGACTGCTTCATTAAGGACCCCCCGTAACAGAGGGAGGAGAGAGAGACACAGAGATGCTGTTTAATTAAGCTTGTGCTGCAGGCTTTAACATAGCATGTCCTGTCACACGACCAGCCTTCTCCAGTGTGTACGACTGTCCTGGAAACCCCCTCCATAAGCATGCTTTACACCATAGTATGCTTACATTATATGGAAAAAAGTATTGGGACGCTTACTCATTCATTTCTTCTGAGGTCATCGGTATTAATAAAGCTGATGTTGGAGTAACTGTCTCTACTGTCCAGGAAAGGATTTCTGCTATATTTTTGTGAGGATTGAGGGACAGACAAAAGGGTTGGATAATCACCACCACCACCTCATCCCCGACTCGTCCCAAAAGTACTGAAAGCTCAATGCTGGGGGGCTTTAGATTAGATTCCACTTCATTTTCATTACACATGTACAAGTACGAGGCAACAAAATGTAGTTATGCCCCTCTAGCCCACACCTGGCATTAGACATGGTGCCAGTAGGTTGATGTTTAGTCCTATTCTATTGGCAGCACTTCTCTACAGGCACCAGACAAGCTGTGTGTGCATCTGTGTCTTGAACACATTCATTAGAAGGGGTTCCTGAACATCTGGACATGTAGTGCATGTCTGTGATGAACTGTGATCTAAATGTTTATACATGTGACATTTTCAGTCTAAATGATAGAAAGTCACCACAGAGAGGAAGTGCAGGGATCCTCAGGATCACGTCTGAATCACTGACGTTCAGTCGTTAAACTTTACGAGTTTGATGTTGATAGACAAATAAAAATCTAGATGGAGGTCCGCCGAGGAAGCCACACAGTGCAGCAGGAGCCAACGCTGCCCCCAAAAAGGCCTCACAGCTGCTTTTTGTGTAAGTAGTTGTATATCAGCTTCATTTGACGTCCATATTAATAATCATAAGTGGACATTTACAGCCTGTGTAAACAATTAACATCTTTAAAATGCTTCACATAGCACGTTTGTGTTTTACAGTCATTTTTAAATCTGATCGTATGTTTTTGTGGGTTTTTAGCTGCAGGATGTTAAAGTGTAAAATAATAGCAGTCATGCAGATGATTGTATATTGAAAAATGGCACCAAATATTGTTATTATAAACATTTTGATATGGTATACAAAAATCATATAATAACTGCTCTAAATGATTTAGCAACTATTGTAAGACTAATATAAAGAGAGGCACTGCCTAAGAATGGTTTTAATGGTAAGGACTCCATTAATCACAGCTCCCATAACGTACAAATGAGATATTGTATATTTTTTCATATTAATTAATTAATGAATTGATGTATACATTTTTAATTAGCTGTATTTGACTATAGTAGGGTTGCTGTAGTAATTTCACACTTTTTATTCTTATACCACATTAAATGTAATCTAGTACTTCTACTCCCCCTCCCCTCTCTGCTCAAAGCCCCTGGAGGCACTGGCACTCCTCCTGGCTCTGATTGGTTTATTAACTCAGTCTCTGTGGCACATTATGAGCACTAGGTGTAGCCAGAGGAGCCGGATTATGTCTCATGTACTACTGTCAGGACATAGTGACAGTTTTAGCAAATAACACAACCGTTACCCCCTGCAGCCTGAAACTAAGACTGTGTCCATGAAATCAGCCAAAGTGAGAATGAAGTAAATAAACAATTCCTGCCTGTAATAATTCAGATCCAGGACCTTTGGCCTAGTGCCTCAAATCACTAAATCTGCCAGCCTGTCAAAGTAAGTTCAAGCCCACCAGATGTTTCAGTAGTCTATATTTGCATATGCCCCGCCCCTTTATTTTGTTTGGGTGCGGAGTTCACCACATCAGTGTTATATGGCTCTCTATTAAACACCCTGATAGTGAAGAAAGACGCTGTTTGTGTTCACAGGCCTGTTTGGTAGTGCTGTAGTCAAGACCGCTGAAGCCGAGTCCCAGACAAGATTAAGATTAAGATTTTGTTTATGATATGAAAATAAGGACAAGTTTTTAACTGTACATGCATTATCACTCATTATACATGAACTATATGAATAAATAACATTATATTAAACCGTTTGTTTTATATAACATAGAACACATCAATCTCAAATCGTTACGCAGGCTAGCAGTATGTTATAGAACAGATTTTAAGGTGCTGTTACTGGTCTATGAATGACTTAATGGTGCTGGAAAAGCAGACTTATCTGATATACCGAGATATGAGCAGAACTGTCAGATCACTAGACACCAGTTAGTCCGGACTAAGATAAAGACTAAACACTGAGAAGCTGCTTTTAGTTTTTAAGCTGTTTTTAAATAGAACCAGCTGACAGAAAAGACTAGACATTTTTACATTTAGAAAATGTTTCTCTTCACACTTTATTCTGTAACAGCACTTCACTAGTTTATTTGAAATGATTTCTCTTTTAAATTGATCGTTTTTATCGTGTTTTATCGTTTTTATGTTGATTTACTGCTGTGCTTTTTATGTTGAACTCTTTTCTTTTAATTTGACTGTTTATTTCCTGTTTTTCTTCATTTGTAAACACTGTGACTGTCTGTGGTGTATGTAAGGTACTCTATAAATACACTTCCTGTTATTATTATTATTATTATTATTATTATTATTATTATTATAATTTTAGTCAAACTAAGGTAATGCAGCCTTTGGAAGCAGATGATGATGTGACTATGTCCCTTCTTGTCTAAAACTCAGCACATAAAGTCAAGTGAATATACACCCACATCCCTCAAACGTTCTGCAGAGAAATTCATGCTGGTTCACATAACGGAAGAGAATCATTCCAGATCTTAGCATATTAATAATTAAAGCTGTTCATTGATTGGATACTGAAGGACAACAGCCAATCCCATTAGCCAATCAGATTGCAGATTTGATTTAGGCCTGTAGAGAACGTACTGATTTATTCTGTTTGATTGGATTGTTGATATTCAGAATTGATCGAAAAAACCTGTTTATAATTAATGTTACCTCAGACAGACACAGCTGAGACAGAAATAAGTCCAAATGAGGTCAAGACAGAAACTGATTGTTTATGATCTTGAGACTGGACTTTAGAGCTACATGCTGTCCTGTTTGATTCTTTATGTGCAGTTTAAACTAATGAAGATCTGATGAAATAAATCTCAGTCTGTGTGTAAAAGACTGACCTGTATGATTACAGTGCGGGTACACGGTGTTCATTTCTGATGACTAATATCTCTGGCTGTAGGAGTGGAGGCCAGCGCCCATCCAGCCGTCTCCATCAGTCGCCTGCATAGACTGTATGTAAGTACTGGACAGTACATTTCCATTTACTCCTACTGTGATGTTCTGAAGCCAAAAAATGGCCAAAATGGACGCAAATTATTGCATGCAAATTGCATCCAGAGCATGTGCAGTGGAGATGTAAGTCAGGGCAGCGCTTTTGCCAAAACTCTGTACCCCCCTCCCCCATTCATGCTTCAAGATGTTGATTCTCTTCAAAAACATCAGTGAAGTTAAAATCTTATTAACAGAGTCACAGAATGTAAAATAAGCTGAACTGTGTTTGTAGCTGCTGTGATGAGTCATGTGGAGAATGTCTGCACATTCTCAGCAGTCAATCAACTCAACCAAGCTGTCAATCACCTCTTTAAATATTCCCAAATAACTTCTGTAAAGTTATAAAAATACTGGAGTGATTGGCAGGTATGTCATGACATGTCACACGCCGTCATGGCTTCGTGTTGGTAGGCTGCACAGACGAGTCACTTCTCTCCAATGCCATCTGTCTCTGGTTGCTTGTAGCAGGCTAGCACCTGATAATCCAGTCCACGTCTTG
>BRDA01043073.1:0-10537 GCA_036984385.1 Crenuchus spilurus
ATTAGACAGCACAGAGGGATCAAGGTTTTTCTTTTTGATAAGGGGCTGCACAACAGCATGTTTAAGAGCAGCTGGAACACATCCGGTGCTAAGGGCTAAATTATTGTTGTATGTGAATGATTTTATGTTATATTTGGCTAACCCTAATGTCTTCATTCCTAAAGCACTAGGAATTATATCAGAATTTGGTAAGATTTTGGGCTACAAAATTAATCTTACTAAGAGTGTGCTGTTTCCTATTAATGATCAGGCCCAAAAGATGTCTTTTGATACCTACCCATTGAAAATAACTCAAGACACTTTTAAGTATCTTGGAATACTGTAACAGTAACACATAGATATAAGGATCCGTTTGATTATAATTTCAAACCAGCTTTGGAGCAAGCTAAACAAGATTTAATTTGCTGGCTATCACTTCCTATATCATTAGCCGGCAGGATTAACTCAATCAAGATGACTGTTCTGCCTCCAAATTATACCAGTTTTTATCCCCAAGTTCTTTTTTTCGAGAGATAGATAAGCACATGTCTGTTTTTGTTTGGAACAAAACTGTTCCTTACATCTGAAAGGCATTTTTGAAAAACAAAAAGAAGATGGGGCGTAGCAATTCCAAATTGTATACAGTATTACTGGGAAGCTAACATCCATCTTGACTTTCTCTTGACTTTCTCGGATAGAGATAGACCAGCATGGGTGGAGATGGAACAACGGACTGAATATCTGGTGTCTTTATCGTCATTGGTCTGTGCTCCATTGCCACTTAGCAAAAAACATCTTACCAATAATCCCATGGTGTGTGGTCGCCTTCGAATCTGGTCCCAATTTAGATCTACTTTTAGATTTAGTCAGACCTTGTCATCTCTTCCAATCACAGCTAATGTGCTCTTTCTTTTGGGTTAAGAATGGTTTGATGCTTTTTTATTTAAAGATAGTGTGTTTATGTCCTTTGAACAATTAGGTTAAGATTAAGGATCATCTTTTTGCCAATGTGATTTGTACACAGTGGAATTTGACCTCCACATTTAACCCATTCGTGCAGTGAAACACACACACACACACACACACACACACACACACACACACACACACTAGTGAACACAATAGGCTGTGAGAATTTGTGCCCGAAGCAGTGAACAACACTTATCCACCGGCGCCCGGGCAGCAGTTAGGGGGTTAGGTGCCTTGCTCAAGGAACCTTCAGTCATGTCCTGTCTGGGGATCAAACTGTCGACCTTCCGGTCACAAGACCAGATCCTTAACCACATCTGCCCCCAAAATTTTAAAGGCATGGATGGGGGAGAGTATAACATTCCTGGTTTACATTTTTTCTATATTTGCAGATTTTGTTATGAAGAAAGGGACGTATGTCCAAAGGGAGCGATGAGTAGATTGTATTACGACATTCAGATGGTTGCACACCCAACACTTGAGTTTATCAGGGCAGCTTGGAATAAGGATTTCGGTTATGAGCTTTCAGAGGAATTCTGACAATCAGTTATCAGGAGGATACATTTGACCTCTATATGCATAAGACATGGATTGCTTCAATTTAAAATATTTCATAGGCTTCATCTCTCTCGGAGTAATATTGTGAAAATGTACTCAGATGTAAATCCAAAATGCCATCAGGTTCCAGCTAACTTATTTCATATGTTCTGCGTATGCCCAAAGTTGATGGAATTTTGGCTTTCTATTTTTGACATTTCCATATATCTGTAACAGAGAAGTTGACCCTTGCTCTGAAATTGCTATTTTTGGTGTGGTCCCAGATGAGGTGGCAAGGTCATCTGCCCAAGCCAATTCAATAGAATTTACATCTTTATTGGCCCGTTGTCTTATTCTATTTAATTGGAAATCAGTGTGCCCTTCCACACATGGTCAATGGGTAAGGGACATAATGTCTTTCTTAAAGCTGGAGAAATGTAAATATTCAACAAGATGATCTGTTCAGAGATTTTTTAAGATGTGGCAGCTATTTTTGAATTATTTTCACTTAGAATTCTCCATCAAAGACACAGGAATACACCTAGGTACAAAATAACTCAGTCTTTGTATGTTTTATAACAATAACAATTTATTTGTTTGTTTGATATTATTTTTATTATTATAAGTATGATGTTGCTGTGCAGGTTATAAGTAATGTTACTGTTGTCATTAATATATTATTTATTTATTTATTTATTTATTTTGGGGGGGGTTGTTTGCTTGTTTGTTTTGAGTGTGTCTTGTTGATTGTGTGATGTTTGCATTGAATACAAAAACCTAATAAAAATATTTGATTGATAGCCATGTTGGATTGCAAGGAAATAACCATGTAAAGACCATTAGCGGAGAGAGAATGACCTACAGTAAGCCGAAACATGCTACCTGCTAGTGGCAAAACCCCTGAAAGGAGAAGCAACCCAAACTAACTCACCCCAAACGAGATGAACCACACCTGAGTAGCACCAGGGAATAAACCAGAATGCCAGGAGAAAAACATGAGAACCGGACAAGGTGGTGAGACCGGCCGCAATGTGAAATGCAGGGAGGCAAGAACAAGCTATGATGGCAATGCGTAAGAGCCTGCAGAGGCAAACTACTTTCTTTTTAAACTCTACTAGTAGTTCATCATTGACCAGGAAGCTGAATGAATGGGTGACGTAGTACTGTCTTAGGGAAACACTAATGAGCGCCACAGCATTAAGTTTTTATTGCAGAACTTATGGTTTTGCTTTCATTTCTGATTGAAAAGTCTACAGGAAATTCTCAGAATTGTGGCCAAAATTGATGGACAGGGATCACCGGTGGGTTTCACAGCTTGTGAATGAAAATCTCTTCACTTCCTGACAAGAATTACTTCTAGAAGCCAACGCAGGTCCTTCATAACCAATCGTATGACCTTCCCTTCTTGAGAAAAGGTCTAAGTTAAGAGGGTCATATGGTTGTCCATAAAGCTGTTGTTAGTCTACATGAAGCTCCATGAGTCTCTGAGTCCCACTCAGATATCACAAACTTAACTATAGAGAACAACACTGAAAATTATATTTTTACACTCAAATGTATTACCAAACGCTAGATTTACATGAGTCAGAACAAATGGTCACAAACAGCAGTATATATACATATACACACATAAAGTTATATCAAAATATTATGACCACCCCTGATTTGGAATGAACTCTGCCTGGTACATCACAGATGTCACATGACAGGGTTTACTGCATGTATAAATAAGTGAGGGCTGCAGTTATATCAGAGCGTAAAAACCATCTTCATAGGCAAAGATCGGGCATCATAATAGGGTACCAGCTGAAGCATTGTAGCATCTCAGAAACCACTAACTGTGTGAGATGTTTCTAGAGCTGCCGTAGTGAAGGTGTACTGACAATGGACTTCTGATACATTGAGTGTCTCCCAGTGACATAACAACAGTGCCCCACAAGTCATTGAGTCATATTAGGTACAGTGGCTTGCAAAAGTATTCATACCCCTTGAACGTTTTCACATTTTGTCACCTTACAACCACAAACTGAAATGTATTTTATTGAGATTTTAAGTGATAGACCAACACAAAGTACCACATAATTGTGAAGTGGAATGAAAATGATACATGGTTTACAAAATTTTAATCAAATAAAAATCTTTAAAGTGTGACGTGCAAAAGTATTCAGCCCCCTGTACTCTGATACCTCTAAACTAAATCCAGTGCAATCAATTACCTTCAGAAGTCACTTAATTAGTTAATAGAGTCCAGCTGTGTGTAATTTAGTCTCAGTATAAATACAGCTGTTCTGTGAAGGCCTCAGTGGTTTGTTAGAGAACACTATTGAACAAACAGCATCATGAAGACCAAGGAGCTCACCAGACAGGTCAGAGATAAAGTTGTGGAGAAGTTTAAAGCAGGGTTAGGTTATAAAAACACATCCCAAGCTTTGAGCATCCCAAGGAGCACTGTTCACTCCATCATCCAGAAATGGAAAAGGTATTCTACAACTGCAAATCTACCAAGACATGGCCATCCACCTAAACTGACAGATCGAGCAAGGAGAGCACTGGTCAGAGAAGAAGCCAAGAGGCCCATGGTCACCATAGGTGGATGGCCATGTCTTGCTAGGTTTGCAGTTGTAGAATACTTTTTCCATTTCTGGATGATGGACAGAACAGAGCTCCTTGGGATGCTCAAAGCTTGGGATATGTTTTTATAACCTAACCCTGCTTTAAACTTCTCCACAACTTTATCTCTGACCTGTCTGCTGAGTTCACTGGTCTTCATGATGCTGTTTGGAGGAGCTGCAGAAATCCACAGCTCAGGTGGGAGAATCTGTTCACAGGACAACTATAAGTCTGCACTCAACAAATCTGATTTTATGGATGAGTGGCAAGAACAAAACCATTGTTGAAAGAAAGACATAAAAAGTGGTGTTTGCAGTTTGCCAGAAGCTGTGTAGGCTTGCAAACAGCACTTCTTATGTTTTTCTTCCATAAAGGCCAGATTTGTGGAGTGCACGACTTGTCTCTGACCTGTCTGATGAGGTCCTTGGTCTTCATGATGCTGATTGTTCACTAGTGTCCTCTAACAAACCACTGAGACCTTCACAGAACAGGTGTATTTATACTGAGACTAAATGACACACAGCTGGACTCTATTAACTAATTAAGTGACTTCTGAAGGTAATTGATTGCACTGGATTTAGTTTAGAGGTATCAGAGTATAGGGGGCTGAATACTTTTGCACGTCACACTTTTAAGATTTTTATTTGATTAAAATTTTGTAAACCATGTTTCATTTTCATTCCACTTCACAATTATGTGGTACTTTGTATTGGTCTATCACTTAAAATCTCAATAAAATACATTTAAGTTTGTGGTTGTAAGGTGACAAAATGTGAAAAAGTTCAAGGGGTCTGAATATTTTTGCAAGCCAGTGTATTGTGGTCATAATATTCTGATATTACCTACAGTAAAAACAACAAACACATTACTGGCAATATACACAGTCATATCAGAATACAGGCGGTCCTCGACTTACGACGTTGATCCGTTCCTACGTCGCATCGTAAACCGATTTTCGGTGTAAGTCGAAACATGCGTACATACTGCACATAAATAACATACTGTAAGCACTTATCCTATCCTAGCACCTATCCTAACACAGTAATTATCAAAAACACATATAAAATACGTTTAATAATGAAATGAAACAGCCACGTAACCGTGTATTCTTCTGCCGTGCACACCAAACACAACACAAGGCTTTATACAGTAAATGGGAGATGTGTCGTAACCACGAAACATCGTAACTCGTGACTGACGTAACCCGAGGAGCACCTGTATACTCACACTGTTAGTGAAAGTTCAGTATTTGTTAACACAATTTGTTCCAGGCAAAATGAAAAAAAAATGTCCAGACTGGGGAAAGTCCACATTTTAATAACTCACTGGCCTCTCAAGACACAGGTCTATCCTTTAAAGGTTTGCTGGTTCATAAAAAACATTACCAGCTTCATCAGGAGCGGAAAAGTGTTATTAAAGGATGACTATAAACTGTTGCTAATGACATATTGTAATATTACTGTAATATAATAAAGACATATTCTAATGACATTTTGTAATTTCCCTCTGGGATCAATAAAGTATTTCTGATTTCTGATATATACATAACCGTTCTTCAAATCCTTTCTTTATCTGTGTACTTCAACCTTGAACACAGAACATAGTTCAGGACATAAATGTAATTCTTTAAGAAAATAACTGAATCAAGTCTCCGAGTTCAAACGGTTTAATTCTTATTTAGAATGGTATCGGTATGCTGTAGTAGGACAGGAAACGCTTCCATTGTCATGTGGTCATGAACTTCTGGAGTTTGCTTTGCGATCACTGATTTAAGTAGATGTTCAGCAGAGTCAAATATGGTGTCCCGTTAAACATTCCATCAACAGGTTGAGGTTTTGATTTCTTCATCAGATAATTAACATGCAAACAGGTCTGTCAATCCACGGGACTCTGGGTGTTCTGGACTGATAATTGTGCACATGAAATCCACTAAATATTTAAGAATAGTCTCTTTAGTTTTCTTATAACTGTTGCTGAAGTCAAGTCACAGAGAGGATCAATTTCAAACCACAAGCCAGTAATACAGGCCATTCCTTTCAAAGATGTTGGTGGGTACTGTCAACCATGGTAGGTTTCAGATCCAAAGATAGGTGGTGTAACCCAAGACTGAATGAAATTTTGATGGTCACCAGTGGGCCATAATTATAGTGTCAGAATTTACTGTAAGCAAACATGAGTAACAAGTGTACAGCACGTGATGTATATGCTTTTGACTTACACTATTGCTAACAATGCTGCTCCTCATTAACTGGCATGTCAGTGCTCTAATAAGACAGGACAGTTGGACTGGGTATGAACTTCTTCCTTGGGTCAGATGCATCCTGATGCTGTTTTATCAAACACCATCCAGAGGTCCTGTGTGGCTCCTGGGAAAGTTGAGCAGAACATTGCGAATGAATTTCCTGAGGTAATCTTTCATGTACTGAGAAATCTTTGCAGTTCAGCAAAGTTTTTGAGCTTTGGCATTCTGAAGACTGACATACAATGGTATGAAAAAAGTTTGGGCACCCCTGTTAATTTTAATGAATTTCCTTTATAAATCATTGGTTGTTTGGATCAGCAATTTCAGTTAAATATATCACATAGCAGACAAACACAGTGATTTGAGAAGTGAAATTAAGTTTATAGGATGTACAGAAATGATGCAATAATTATTTAAACAAAATGAGGCAGGTGCATAAATTTGGGCACCCATGTCATTTTATTGATTTGAATACCTTTAGCACTAATTATTGGAACACAAAATTTGTTTTGTAAGCTCTTGACCTACATACACAGGTGAATCCAATTATGAGAAAAGGTTAAAGTGGCCAATTGCAAGTTTACAACATCGTCTTGCTGCAGATGGTGTCACTGTGCATTGTCCAACTATTCAGCACACTTTGCACAAGGAGATGCGCACATGCCACAAACAGAGTCACTTGAGGTATGCTAAAGCACATTTGGACAAGCCGGCTTCATTCTGGAATAAGGTGCTGTGGACTGATGAAACTAAAATTGAGTTATTTGGACAAAACAAGGGGCTGTATGCATGGCGGAAAAAGAACACAGCATTCCAAGACAAACACTTGCTACCCACATTCAAATTTGGTGCTGTGTGGCCAGTGTAAGTACTGGGAATCTTGTTAAAGTTGAGAGTTGCATGGATTCCAGTCAATATCAGCAGATTCTTAAGAACAATGTTCATGAATCAGTGACAAAGTTGAAGTTGTGCTGGGGCTGGATACTTCAACAAGACAACGACCCTAAACACTGCTCAAAATCTACTGAGGCATTCATGCAGAGGAACAAGTACAACATTCTGGAATGGCCATCTCAGTCCCCAGACCTGAATATTATTGAAAATCTGTGGTGTGATTTAAAGTGAACTGTCCATGCTCGGAAACCATCAAACCTTCAGCCAGAATCCAGACTCTCATTCTAAGCTATAGGAAGCATTTAGAAGCTGTTATTTCTGCAAAAGGAGGATCTACTAAATATTGATGTACATTTTCTGTTGGTGTGTACAAATGTATGCACCTGATTTTGTTTAAATAATTATTGCACATTTTCTGTAAATCCTATAAACTTCATTTCACTTCTCAAATATCACTGTGTTCATCTGCTGTATGATATATTGCTGATCAGAACAACCAATGATTTATAAAGGAAAATCATGAAAATTATCAGGGGTGCCCAAACTTTATGTGCCCAAGCCCAAGCTGTATGGGGCATGATCTAGGGTTTGTGGTAATGCAGTCATCATCACAGCCCTACTTGCTAGCATTATGCTGGAAATACTGAAAAGCAAGCAACCAAACATACTCACACTCATCGAGAGACAGCAAGGTGTTTATTAGCTATATCCCATTAATTTGACTTTTTATGCATTGGCGAGTCATTAAATTGTAGTTTAGCCCCAATTCTTCGTCCTGCACACTGAAGAGTTTTTTCTGTGTAAATACGCTGAGTGTCTCTAGAACATGTCCCACATTCTGAGCAGTGAAACCTTTATACTCCAGTGTGAATGCGCTGGTGTTTTTTGAGGGTGCCACTATCTCGAAAACTCTTTTCACACTCTCCGCAGTGATAAGGTTTCTCTCCTGTGTGAATACGCTGGTGTCTTTTGAGGGTACTACTATCTCTAAAACTCTTCTCACACTCCGAACACTGATATGGTTTCTCTCCTGTGTGAATGCGCTGGTGTTGTTGGAGATGACTCTGTACAGTAAAACTCTTCCCACACACTGAGCAGTGATACGGTTTCTCTCCTGTGTGAATGCGTTGATGCATTTGGAGATTACTCTGTTGATTAAAACTCTTCCCACACTGCAAACACTGAAATGGTTTCTCTCCAGTGTGAATACGCTGGTGTTTCTTTAGGTCACCATTATCTCGAAAACTCTTCCAACACTCTGAGCACTGATATGGTTTCTCTCCTGTGTGAATACGCTGATGTATTTGGAAATCCTTTAATCGATTAAAACTCTTCCAACACTCAGAGCAGTGATACGGTTTCTCTCCTGTGTGAATACGTTGATGTGTATGAAGATCCCTTAATTGATTAAAACTCTTCTGACACACTGAGCAGGTATACGGTTTCTCTCCAGTGTGAATACGCTGGTGTTTTTTAAAATCACCACTCTCTCTAAAACTCTTTGCGCACACTGAACACTGATACGGTTTCTCTCCTGTATGAATGCGCTGGTGTTCTTTGAGATGACTTTGTCTATTAAAACTCTTACCACAGTCTGAGCACTGATACGGTTTCTCTCCTGTGTGAATCCGCTGGTGTTGCTGGAGACTACTCTGATGATTAAAACTCACTCCACATTCTGAGCACTGATACGGTTTCTCTCCTGTGTGAATGCGCTGGTGTCTTTGGAGATGATTCAGTCTAGTAAAACTCTTCTTACACTCAGAACACTGATACCGTTTCTCTCCTGTGTGAATGCGCTGGTGTTTTTGAAGAGAATGCTGTTCTTTAAAACTCTTCTTACACTCTGAGCACTGATACGGTTTCTCTCCTGTGTGAATCCGCTGGTGTTTCTTAAGGGTACCAGCATCTCTAAAACCCCTCCCACACTCTAAGCAGTGATACGGTTTCTCTCCGGTGTGAATGCGCTGGTGTATTTTGAGGTCACCACTGTCTCTAAAACTCTTTCCACATTCAGAGCAGTGATACGGTTTCTCTCCAGTGTGAATTTGCTGGTGTCGTTGGAGATGACTCTGTTGATTAAATCTATGCCCACAGTCTGAGCAGTGATATGGCTTCTCTCCTGTATGAATTCGCTGGTGTTTCTTGAGGGTACCAGCATCTCTAAACCTCTTTGAACACTCAGAGCAGTGATACGGTTTCTCTCCAGTGTGAATGTGCTGGTGCCTTTGCAGTTGACTCTGTTTACTAAAACACTTTCCACATTCTGAGCAGTTGTGTGTTCTGTTTTTTGTTGTATGAGGACTCAAGCTTCCTGTCGTCATCTTCTCAACTGAATATTTTCCAGTTCCTGCAATCTGACTCATCGTAATTTTCTTTACGTTTGTGGAAGTAAATCAGAACTGTAAACTCTGTAGGAAAATGGACACTAGGAGGAGACGACTTACAACAGAAGATCACTCCTTTAAAGAAAAGAAATGTTAAATATAATGTCAAATACAGCATGAACAGTGACAGCTTGGTTAGAAAATTTGGTCAATTGTGGGGTATAAAAGTTTTACATACAAAGATGTCTAAGAAGCCTATCACTACCACACAGTTTACACAAGATGCCAAGGCATATAAGAATAATGTGGATACATCAGAACAAGAGAGATTAGTTATAAACAACATCAAAAACACTTAATCAGTAGAATAGGAGATACTAATTTTACTTACTTACAGTTACAATTATATTGTGATTTTCTAGACAGCCAAAGTGCTTTGCACATTTTGGGCAGACATTAAAGAGTCACTTCAACTACCACCAGTGTGTAGCACAACCCTGGATGATATGTTGGGTATAGATAAACCCTAGTATCTATACTTCTGTCTGAGTAATGAATGTGAATACTTTTGACACCTTTGGTCCCAGCTTGGGGATCGCCTCCAGGAGCTAATGTAGTCTGTCAGTACTACCTGTAAATCCATAGGCCCTAGACACCAGGGGACGTTTGTGGTTTGGCCACTTTTCACTCTCAAGCACACTCAAGACCTTTTGTTGGGCAAAATTTGGCCAGTTTGTCTGCATGTAGTGCAGCAAATCTTCTGTTCTCTCTTTACTTTGAATTGTTTCAGACATGACCAATTTTTATAAACTCAGTAGGGACATTTCAAAACCCAGTTAAGAAAATGTGTAATTTGTGTGTTTTTTTTTCATTATAATTAGGGGTGCACCGATACCGATACCAGCATCGGGTATCTGTTCGATACCACGTGCGTGTACTTGTACTCGTATTCATAAAAGTGCTCCGATACTACAGGATC
>BRDA01043083.1:0-15002 GCA_036984385.1 Crenuchus spilurus
TGGGAGAGCATTCCTATTTCTAAACTTGAGAAACTGGTCTCCTCTGTCCCCAGACGTCTGTTGAGTGTTGTAAGAAGAAGGGGAGATGCCACACATTGGTAAAAATGGCCTTGTCCCAACTTTTTGGGGATTTGTTGATGTCATGAAATTTAGAAACAACATATTTTTCCCTTAAAATGATACATTCTCTGTTTAAACTTCTGATTTGTGATTTGTGTTCTATTCTGAATAAAATATTAGATGTTGGCATCTCCACATCATTGCATTCAGTTTTTATTCACAATTTGTTTAGTGTCCCAATTTTTTTTTGAATACGGTTTGTACAATATGTTACGCATCATAGAGAACCTTTTTACCATGCAAAGAACCACATAAGCATACAAGGGGTTCACTGAGTTATCATGGTTCAAAATAAACAATAGTCATCAGTAAATAACTCTTGAAGAACCCTCTTTTTAAGAGTGTAGTTAAATGCGTAATTTTGTAATTACATATGAAATAGTATTTCGAAATGAAAGTAATAAGACTTCTTACCTCTGGCTTACCTCTGACTTTATCCTCAGTAAGAACAAAATCTTAAGTGCATCAATGTTTTTCTTTCAAAATAAAAAGCTATTTACTTATGGAGGCCAATGAAACTGTGTTAAATCTTTGTTACACATTAGCAGGCAATAAGAGTGCTATTAGGTCATACGCTCAATTGCACATCTTTGTTCCAGTGAGGATAAAGTAAACTAACATTTCTCAAAGTAATCATTTCATGAGAGCAATTGCGCAACTTCAGGCTGCATTAGAGTAAGCTAAACCCCACTCTGCTAATTCAGCCTAATTGTGCGAGTGGAACATGAGGATGCAGTTAACATATTTCAGTCAACATACTTAATCACGGAAGATTAAGAGTCCCAGGCAAGTCTATCTATCTTAATCATGTAGGTCTTGACTGCTGCTGGATGGCTGAGGTGGTCTTAATACCTCTCCATCCCCGCCTGATGAAAGACAGCAGATAGTGGTCAGTCTGTTGGGTCTGCGTGGGGTCGAGTCAGAATGACTCGGCTTTGCACATCGCTCCTTCTCTGGAATTCTGCTGTGATGGGAGAAGATGTTGATAACATTCTGGTCCAGTCAAACATGGCTTCTGTTTGTCCAAGGATTAACACACCAGAAGGGATTGGCCTGAGACAGATTGCTGCGGATTAGATTAACTTCCATCATTTTGGTACAGGAAACTAGCCACTTATGGACGTTCCTGACCAACCCCCTCATCCTTCAGCCCTTCAGAGCTTCTCTGGTCTGTTGTGAAGGAAAGCCTATGTTAGTGTAAAAGATAAGGTTGTTCTTAATATAGGTGTTAATATATCTAATCATGCAGTAAGCTTGAAGCATGTCCAAAGTTTTTCCTTTTTTTGTCTCAAGCTAAAGGAATTCAGACGGACATCAGAGCTTGGCCTTAGCTCCTCTTTCAGGCAGAGTGAAAGCTTCTGCCACGAGGACATGTGGAAGTCCTCAGTGGGGTTTAAATGATAGATCTTCTGTGTTCAGAGCAAACACTTTACAGGCTTGAATTACGGAAGATCGTGCCTCTTGCCAAACTGTACTCTTGATTTAAAATCACACATTCAAACCCAAGCTGTATGAAAATCCACATTGTTCTACTTCTCCCTAGACACAGTCCAATGGCAGTTAGCATAGAGAGAGGTTAATCCTAAAGCTCCACAAAGGCGGTTCTCCTTCAGCAAAGCCTTTTCACTGTCTTTTCGACTATGCGAAGGCCACACAGCATGCCTAAAAAGCCAAGGCAGGACCAAGCTATTTTAGGGGTGACTTCCTTTCTATCATCGTTTGTTTTTGCTGATAGTGCTGGCCAAAACCAACAAAACTGAACGAGGCAGAGCTAGCCGACACTCGGCAGTCTGAAAAGCTCTTCCTTCCTGTTTTTAAAGGAACCAGAATAGTGGCACATTCATCACAGCACCAGTGAAATGTGTCTGTGCCTCAAATTCAATCCCAACATAAGGTGAAAGCAAAACAGAACACTCTGCTTAGCATGTCGGGGGAATATGTAAGAAAATATGTTACGACACTGTCAACCCCTTTGAAAATGAATGTGAAAACTGAAGCCAAGGTTGTCTGCATTCTTGATTCTTTGCAAAGAGTTGGGAGACATTTAGTAAAAGTTTGTCAGCCTGTTAGGCAGGTCACTTTTTTTTTAAATCATTTTTCATAAATCGTATCTCATCAGAGTCATTAGGCCAGTTTTGGGTCATATTACTGATAAAGGGCAGTGAAAGCATCTATCCTTGACACCCTGCGCTGGAAGAACAGGAAGGTTTCATTTCCCTTTCGTTTTGTACTCAGACGTTCTCCAGTTTCCTTTGCCTAAGCAAAGCAGTGTCAGGCGTTCATGCAGCTAAATTTCCTGCATCACTTTAATTAATCACACACTAGAGTACACAGTTCAGAATATATTTGGATTTAATTGCTGTAACATTTTTGTATTTTTTTAGGTGCACCGAGCCTTTCACTTATCTCTCCATTCACAACACTTAGCTCAAGGCCAATCAGAATGTGCGTCGAATAAATTGAGAATTTCCTGAAATATGTTTGGCTTTCCTGGTGCCCCGGAGTATATTCATTTCTCTAATGGCTCTAATTTTTCTTCCTGGTCTTACCTCAGGTCTTGCAAATAAAGACACAAAGCGACAGTTAGGTGATATTCATCTTTGTTATCGATAGCATTACTAACCTAGATATTTCCATTTTCAGTGGCACAGATGCCTGACCCCATTCTAAACTGCCTCAGAGTTAGATTCATTATTCCAAAGTGAATATAAACAAAGAATATAGTTTTAGGCAAAGAACGGGACCAGACTTGTTCTTAAAAAGTCTTTCTGAACTTGTAGACTTTAGACGCTTTGCAGTAACATCAGCACCTCTATATAACTCACAATATCATATACCTGTTTTATTTTAAAGTGACTTTTTTGTTTATTATACATTGATAATGAATGTATCTTATTTTAGAGCTCTGTATTCTGTGCACTGAGCCCACTGCTTAATATACTTTATGAACAAATAATTTATTCTGCTTTTATTTGAGTCTTTAGTGTCCAGGGAAGGTTTTCTACTAGATTTTGGAGCATTGCATTCAGTGACAAGAGCATTAGTGAGGTCAGGATGTTGGATGATTGCCACCCTTCTCATCTCCAACTCCCCAATTCATCCTAAAAGTACTGGGTGCTGCTCCTTCATTCCAGAGAACACAGTTCTACTGCTCCACAGCTTATTGCTGGGGGGCTTTAAACCCCTCTAGCTCACACCTGGCTCATGTTTATCTGCTCCAGAGAGTCCTATTCTATTGGCAATACTAGTACATGGACTAGACAAGCTGTATGTGCATTTCTACATCTGTCTCAGTAATGGGTGTAACTTAAAGTGGTTGAATGCATTCATTAGAAGAGGTGTCCACAAACATTTGGACATACAGTGTATACAGTGTATACAGACTATTATTCAAGAATGTTGAAATGCATCAGGATCCAGCAACAGCATAGCTAGCAGACAAGCTTATTTAGGTATATCAGCAGATACTGAAGTGTTAAGTACACATTGTTTCTTAGATCTTCTCTTATCTAGAGGAATTGAAAGTTTAATGAGGATGAAAATGGTTTAAACACAAAAAACGTCTTTTTTAGTATTAACGAGTGTTGCAAATTCACCTCTTTATACAAAAAAACACATTTATAAGCTGTTATTTTTAAACAATTCCATCTATGCTTAGATAATTATTTGGAACAATGCCATACAGGAACAATTTTGGTTCACTAAAGAACCCTACGGTGGATGAGTCTTTAAAGAATTGGTTCAGTAAAAGATGACATAGATTTATTTTATTTAAATATAGTTGTACAGATTACAACTTGATGCTTCTAAATGATCATCCTAAACTCTTAAAAATAGAGTGCTTCAGAACAATGCCATAGAAGACCCACTTTTGGCTCCCTGAAAAGTGATAACTTTTAATACATTTTCCCATAATGTAAACAGTCTATACCAATTAAAAGATTTTCCTAGATGCTGCTTCCCAAGCCAAGGACCATTTAGAAACCTTTAAAGTCTAAAACTGTATGATGTTTCTAAGCAGCTTCTGCTTTTAAAAAGTTTACAGCAGAAACCCCCACAAAATAAGTATGCTTTCTGTTCATGGTACATAGACAAAGACTTGGAATTTGTTCATATTAATCTCCTCTGAGAGTCATAGTTGTCTTCACTTGTACATCAGACCCAGCACCATCTGACACATATTAATTTCATGTATAAAAGCGACTATGGGACAGGAATTGCTGTCCCCTTGTGTGTGTGTGTGTGTGTGCTGCAATGGAGCTGCGTCCCAGTGCGGATGCCGTGTGCAGATGTTCTGCTCTGAGTGAGTGCCTTCATCCGCCTGAGCTTGCACTCGGGCCAGAGGTTTTTGGGAGATGATGTTTTACCTTATCTGTATGCTCAGCTCCTTCCACAACTGCAAATCAAAACATCACATTTGAAGATTAAAAGGCAGCGACCAAAGGCTCTCAGGCCAAGCGGCAATGTCGCTGAAGAAAGAGAGGCAGATAAATAATGAGCACAAATGTAACCCTGCCTGTGGGAAAAGTTATGAAGGGCTAGCAGAGGAGTGGAGGAGGAGGAGGAGGCGGGAAAGCTAGAATAAGTGTGCTAGCATATGCATGTGTCTGTGTGTGTGTGTGTGTGTGTGTGTGTGTGTGTGTAAAACGAGAGAAGGAAGTGCATGAATTATATCTTACTCCCTACAAGTAACAAATGGATAATATTCTTATCTTTCTCACATTTCTGTTTGAGTAGCACTTGTGTTGCATGCGAGCCACGGCTCTTTTTTTCTTACTGGGACAACTCCTTTCAGAGCTTTGGGAGTCGTTTGTTTTTGTCAGTTTACTGATATACTTGATGAACTCCACAGCAGGGTAAAAACTCACTAATTTATAGCAGTGATGCTCTATTATGGTCATTACTGAAAGGACATATTAATGAAACTAAACTTTTGTGGAGTTTAGTTGGCTTTGTAGGACTATGCACCGTTCTCACTGCAAGGCAAATTGGATTTGTTTATGAAATTGGCTTTTTTAGACTGTTTAGGTTACAAGTTATCAAATATAATTTGTATATTTATAATAGAATGATCACATTGCATGAACAAAACAGGTCATCAGTGTAGCCTAACAGGCTATGACTGTTCATGACTTTTTAAACCACTGCACAAGACAGCTTAACCCAGTACAGAAGTTTTGACTAAGAGATGTCTGTGCTTGCAAAACACTCTAGTTTGCCTCCACAGAAGCATCTGCAGTATTATTACTGGCATTTACTGCAGCTGAAAGGTCAACAGACCTAGCCAGTACAAGTACAGACTTCTGCATGACCCACTTCTCATGGGCTGTGCTGGACTGTACACAGTTGCATCCATATTGTCGAACTGATGATGTCCTGCTGCTTCACAAGTATTTGGACGGGATTAGTTTTACTTGAGACAATGCAGGGATGTAACTATAACCACAGCATCTCTGTGATTTTAGTCTTGTACAAATTCAGCATGTCAGTAACTTTTTTATGGTCAGCACTTTCCCATAAAAGTCAGCTGTTACACACTATAAATCAAACCATCGAAATAACCCCAGTTTATATCAGAGCCATATGACATGACATGTTAGTAAATATTTCATCATATTTTGGGAGAAAGGAGTTTTCATGGTTTTCTTAAATATGGACTCACTTACACAAGCATTTACCAGCCAGTGAGTATTGGCTTGCCTCAAGTGTATAATGGCAAGCAGTAAAACCTGCATTAAGACAGAAATGCTCTCTTGCAGTTTGATTTTTATGGTTGGCTCTAAATTATTATTATTATATATATAATTATTATTATATAACAGCTGCTAGCCAGGTTGAGTAATGTGGTGGAGTGCTGGTAGGACACAAGAGGTGGGAACCTAAGCGTAAGGTTTATGTGTGAAGCTGAACACTAAGATACACTGACACACTAAAATTCACAATGCTAATACATTTAATGACTGACAGAAGACAAGGGAAACACAAGGGCTTTATAGCGTGTGTTTATAGCGACACAAGGGGCTGTGCGGTCACTGAAGATGTGTTAATCCTTAGACATAACAAGACCTGACATGATGGGGCGTGGATGAGATGTGATGCGAAGATAAACAGAAATGCACATGACACCTGTGACACAGACAGGGAGTGGACGAGGCAGGGGTGGGCGTAACAGGTAGATAGTTGGGATGAGAGAAATAATCAAAACTTAATTTCTACTTGTGATCAGCATAAATAATTGCATAAAGAAGCACCTGTGTTCTCTACAGCAGGCCACTAAGTACAGGTCTAACTTAAATAAATCATGCCAAGCTTTACCTGTAAAACACTCTCTTGTACTTGGTTTTAATTTTGTATTAATGCTTGACTGTACACTGCTAAAACACATGCACGTTGCAGCTTAAGCCTACCGTACACCTAACGACTTTTACGCAATTTTATAGTCGCAGACAAATTTTCAAAGTCAGGATAAAATCATGAGAGTCTTGCTAGAGTCGAGTTGCAGTCGTTTCATCTTGATTGTTAAGTGTAAGGTGGTCAGGACTGAAAGTTTTAGTCAGTCTTTTTTGCGTCGCGGCGTTACGATAAAATCAAACATGTTTAATATTATCGCAAGTCGTAAGAGTTCAAGAGTTTGAGCAAACAGTGACATGAACACTGTCGGGAACCAATACGAGAGCTACGGGAAGCCGCAAAGGCAAGTATATGAATGCCTGGCGGGTAAATATGGCTGGAAAGCTCGGAAACTACGGTTCTCCTGGACTGTAGAAAAAGAGGAGAACCTAGTGGAGCTGTGGAGTAAGCAAGAGTTTTACCATTTATTAGCCCTCGAAATCCCAGGTGAGTGTGTTATGCTAAAGCTAACTAGCTAAGTAAACACTACTGAATGGGGCTATTTAACAATCATTTTAATCTTAAAAGTTATTGTTTTTCCCAACAGCTTGAAGAAAATAAGGAGCATGCAGACACACAGGGCCAGGAATGCATGGATGTGAATCCTATGTTGACAGTATTTTGAGCTCTGATAGCACTGTATCTGTATTAAGGCACATTACTATGTTTTGATTTTGCACAAGGGTGTCTTATTGTGTTGAGTTATTTTTAATACAAAGAAAGGTTTAAAAATACACATTTTGCAATAATTATGCTCTTTATTGCATTAATTCTATGTAAAACAAAAGCAGATGGGAAATAATCTCAAAATAAATCTAGTTGCAGTCTTTAAATTAGTGACCCTGCAAGATACACAGTCTTTCCAAAATCTTAAGACTGCGACTAGACTGTGACTAAAAAGTCTGTAGATGTCAGATAGTGTCAGATTTCAGTGTGTTAAAAGTCTTTTCAGAATCTTTTCAAAGTCATTAGGTGTATGGTAGGCTTTACTTGGTAGATGGTCATCCATCCATCCATCTTCTTTCATGTTAGTCCAAGGCAAGGCATTACACTAATTTAACTGTAGCAAAGACAGGGCAAGTAGATGGTCAGGAAAAGAGAAATACTGCTGGATGTGTAAGTTATATGTTACGTAGCTTTAATACTTGTATGTCTGTAATTTATGCAGAAATCCCATTTCCCCCACATGTGGGTCATAAATGATACCAGTGTCCTGTGGTGACATTGCTTCACAGATATATGTCTGGAAAAATTAATCCCATCTGAACTTTACTTGAGTGACTTGAGGCTGGAAGCAGAGAACTGCCTTGAAACTTTGCCTCGATCACCTGAATCCAGGCCAGCACTGCCTTTGCTTTGACCTGGCCTGCTTCCAGCCTTCTCACATTCCATATGGTACCAGAGGCGTGGTAGGGAGGATCAACTGCAGATAATTACTGATGATGTCGAGGTGGCCCTCACCACCACCACCACCCCCACACACACCCCACCATCACTCTCAGCTCAAATAGCATGATTTAAGGGTAATGGTAGGTATCAAAGGTCAACCCACATTATGCTATCAGAGGGGGAGAACGACTGCAACTTCAAACAGGCTGCAAATGTTGGCAATTTAGGCTCAATTGCAGTTGTGATGGGGGCTCTTTATAGTAATGGTCTATGTTACACTTCTAGCAGAACAGGTAAGGGATATTCTCAGTTCTAATATAGTTTGAAGCTTCCCTGATAGAAGAATAAAGGAGTCGCCACAAAACAGTAAAAAACCATCACTTACATAGTCTTAGCTTTAATTACAATGATATACGAATAAGAACACAGGTGTCAGCCTTCATACTACAGCCTCTAAGCCTTGGAATGCATTCTTTCTGATAATACAGATGCATCATGAGGTTCTAAAGGTAACATGTTTCTCACAGAGCCTGTCAGCGAGACAGTGTGTTTGTGAATGGATCTCTGTGCAGTGTTTGAGAGGGCAGCTCCCTGCCAAGTTCATGTAACTGTATTTAGACATTAATGTACAGTGATAGTCCAGGCATGGAGCTATTTAGAGATGCCCTCCTAGAGGGGGAAAATTCTTATTGTTCTGTGATGGCTCAGGAGGTTATGGAAATTGTCCTGAAATTGCTTTGGAGAAATAGGCCGAGACAAAAAAATGAGACATTGGATACCTCTGCTCCAGAAAAAAGTATAATAGAAATATAATAGATATTACACAGCATGTACACACAGCATCAAATCTGAGAACTCTCTTGGTTGAGAAACAATAGAGTTCATGTTGAGATTCCTGGATTTAGTAAACATGAGCTTTATCATCTCTGCAAATCTCATCACAATGTCAGACTATTAATGTGACTCGTTGTCTCAGGGTGCTTTCACACCTACGTACATTGTTTGTTTGACTTTCAGACTTTTCAGTTTTGTCTGAACCAAAATAGCAGGTGTGAGAGGGACCATGAACCATGGTCCAGACCAAAGGAGCTAAATTTGGTCCGACCAAAGGAGCTAAATTTGATCCGACCAAAAGAAGTCTCGAATCTATGAACCATAGTCTGGTTCGTGTGCAGTGTGAAAACAAATTTCTAGAAGGTTTGGACGTTCAGACCAAATACAGAAAGTTAAGGCAGGTGTTCCTCATCTATTCAACAGCAACAGAAGAAGATAGCCAGAAAAGCAGCACAAATGAGCTGTGATAGCACATAGAGTGAGAAGAAGACCAAATGTTTAGTTGATATTGGTCCGTTGAACATATGACAAGTCAGCTTGAAAAAACACAAAAATGCGGAAATGTTCACTTTCTTTTTTGTGAGGATGAGAGAGAAAAGATACAACAGGATGGCAGAGCAATACAACTTTTAGGTAAACACACACCAAGATCAGATGCATGTCCTTCTACAAACCAATCAGTATTAAGTGTAGGAAGACACACCCCATGTATGTAATGACAACAGGATGTAGATGTATCATACAAAAGTCTTTGGTGCGCTTGTGAAAATGCAATGAAAACAAAACTATCCAGACCAAATATATACAAGGTAACAAACACACGAGCCTTGGTTCAGACCATGGTCCGGACTTTCAGGTGTGAAAAACCTGCAAAAATGACTGAGCTGTTAAGTAGACCTCCTTTTTCATTTTTCTTTACTCTGGGTTCTTTCTGTTAAGCCTTATAGGCAGTTTTGTTATAATTACATACAATTAACTTGTCCATGCACTTCCCCACATTGTGTTTTTTCATTGTTACTGTTGCAAGATTGGATAAGCTTTACTGAACACTGTTTAAAAATATTTATTTTGAATTTATTTGAAGTGTAGCACTTTTAGACTATGTCAGGCACAGCTACTGTATCATTTCCTGTTCATTGTGTGATGTATTCTGACAATAGAGTGAAAACTGAAAGCATAACAACATTTGGCCTTGACTCAGTTACTGTATATCAGCTCTGACAGTTATAGAGCTAAATGCAGACAGAAATGTTCAGTCAGATACCTAGTTAAGTAAACTTTATAATTCTTTCTTGAGAATATTGCACATACATTTAACATTCTGGCAGATGGGCAGTCATATACAGCAGATGGAGTAGATAAGTACATAAATCCCAGGTTTATTTAAGGCTGCACAATTCATCATATTTTTATTGTTATTGTGATGTTTCTGCAATAAACATCATTATGAGTGGTGACGTCATTGTGAGGTATGTATTTGCCAGTAAAGTAGCATTAAAAACTGATACTATTATTAGAACAGCACTGCTGAAAGCTGGAAGGGAACCAGGGTTCTCTGCACATGAAGTGACTGGTTTATACCACTGCTGTACAGAGAACTCACACAAACTCAACTTAAACATGTCTTTATTAAAACACTGCTTCACAGCACTTGTGACATTCTTTCTACAATAGACATCAAACATTCTTCAGACAGTTCTTCACAAATCTGCTGCAGAACGTCACATAAATGTTGGCACTTGTAGGTTTGCTTTGCTTTCACTCTTCTGTCCAGTTCATCCCAAACCAGCTGGATGGGGTTTAAGTCTGGAGACTGTGCTCCACTCCATGTTTTCAAGCTGACCATCTTGATGTTTTTTCCTGAGGTAGTTCAGGCAGAGCTTGAACTTACGTTTTGGGTCATTATCTTGCTGTAGGTACATACCTGAGGGTACTGCATGGTGCTGTAGAATGCAGCACCAGCTGTCAAGGCTTATTCTACCTCCATTACTACAGAACAGCTTTCACCTGTTAACCCATTTCATGTTCCCTGACGTAAGCCTTTAGAATTCTGTAATGTAAATTAATTTTCAGTTTTGGGAAACGTTACATTTTTTAAAAAATCTTTTGGCAGTTCACCACTTACCTCTGTATCATTTCAAGCTGTTCATTGGACTTGAATGACGAATTGCAATAAATGACTAGAAAAATTGGGGTGTTCTAAAAACCTTTGGTCAGTAGTGTATATGAAACAGTAATTAATTGAATCTCTTGTCTTTGTAGAGTTGTGCTGAATATAAATATTCAAAATCTGTTGCAGTGCTGCAGCTTGATATTATAAACAACTATCATTATTTAATTACTCTTATTGTACAATTTGCACAAAATGATAGTGAATAGTGCTTTTGTAATTGGATATTCTTTGTCATTTGGTTAAAAGAGAGATTCTTTACATCGCTTAATTACGCAGCAATACCGGTAAATAAAAAAACTACACTCGTTTCAACTGTTTTCGTTTTGATCTCGATATCCAAAAGCATTTCTGAACTTTGTGCTTTATCACCATATCTTGTGCTCTAATTTGAATAAATCACTATAGTTTTGATATATTCTATATTTAAAAATGTTTATCATTCAGGCCTAGAGCCAGCTCTGTCTGTGACTTTGGAGGGGATTTGAAAAAGCACATTGTGTCAGATCTCGGTGACTGCTGAGATTGTTCAGCAGGCAACATTTATGTTGACTTGATTCTTTTCCCCTCAAGAGGTCACTGAACAGTCTTCACTTGAGCTAATACAGTAATGGAGCGGCTCTTAAAATGACATCTGGGATTCCCCAAGGAGGAAATAGCCAGGACAAGTTGACAAGAACATGTTTCATTGCCTCCTTTCCTCCTTTATGAACTCCTACCAGCTTTAGACTTTCATTTAATAAGCAGGTAGCTTTTAATCACACTTTTATACTGTGCATTTATATTGTTTGTTATGACAGCGTAATTCCATAAGCACTTCTGAAATTTTGGCCACTATTCCGCCTGTTGCCAGCTGAGTGGATTTTGTAGTCATGAAGCCTGTCACTGTTGGGGCTGCTTTAGCTCATTTGATCTCTCCTCTACTTGTCATTGTGTGTATACACACTTCTGGTGCACTTTCAGTCTGCAAAAGTGAAAATAAACACAGGCTGAGGCACATGAAAGGAGGGGGCCTTGGTGACACCAGCAGAGTCATTCTGTAAGGACCACATACATAACTGAGACTGGAGAGTTCCTGTAGGAAGAATAATAATAATTATACTGAAATATACTCTTGTAGTCAACTCATATTCACACTTTCTAAAATTAAACACTTAAGCAATAACTAATTAAAAGCTGCTGGTGGCTCCAGTCGTTCATGTTGTATAAATACTGAATGGTAACAGCTCACACACTCAGACACAGAGTTGAAACAATCCTGTTTACATCAAACACCAAGTAATTGAGTACAGACTTTTGTTTATTTGGTTCGATTTAATGAAACCAAACTAGAGAAATGTTAAATATTTCCTTTTCAGCATAAAAAGGAAAACATTAGACAACATTTTACCTTTCATTTCTCAGCAGTTTTCCTATACAGGACTTTTCTGTGGTGTGTTAAACAGACAAACAAAGTCTCTACTCTTTGAAGCCTCTTCTCAGTGCTGAGCGCTGACAACATGATGTTGTCTATCATTTTTCAAACTGACTGCAGATTTATATATGCATAGCAGTCGCGTCATTTAAAATGCCCACAGTGTATTTGCACAGGGACCTACCGGCGGCAGTTTGAAGCACCTCCAAATGTTATCATGAATTAGGCCTTGGAACACTTCATTGTATAAGAAGTCAACATCTTCTCACACACAGACACACAAAAATGTATGATCTTAAGGCAACTTACTAGACTTCTGTTTTGAGTTAATCCAACTTGAGGATTCTCAAGTTCACCCAACTTCAATGAATTCAGTTCTCCTAAATCAATTAATTAGAAATTTAATGTAGAATATATATTTATGCAATTTACACACCAGCTAGAACTATTTAAATCACGCAGTGACATTGTTTCCTCTGCTTGGGCTCTGTGATCTTTTAATCACAGGGTGTACAGACCACCGTGAATGTCCAGACAGCTTTCCCACTCATAGGCTACTGAACAAGCCCACATTATAACAGCACATATTTATTTGCTATTAACAGTGTGTTTATCATTTTGTGGCAATGACTGAGTTCAAACCACAGTGATGCTAAAGCTGCCTATAACTGGGAACCTATGGTAGGAGAGAGGTCTAGTGGTGCTAATCTGAAAGAAAAAATCACAACTAGTGAATAAGTTGAAACACCAATTACTTATGTTTACCAAATTGACACTCAGAACTAAAAAATAGTTTTTTGTTTGACAAAATGAAGACTTTGGAGTTGATTTCTGCTATCGACTGGCTTTTTTATTTTTACATTTTTACACTTTTGTTTAGGTGTAGCATTCAAATGTAATTATATGACCACATACTGTACATACATAGTAAGTTAAGCATGAACTGACATTTGATTTGAAGGTCTGAATCTGGATTTTTCCAAGAAATGATAAAATTGTGTAGTACCCCATGATAGTCTCGTCCATGTTCTGTGTTTGTTTACATTTGCCAGGTGCTTTTGTTTACATTTTAAATGTGCAATCCTTTCTCCATATGCTTGTTTGTTTATGTTTTCCATGTGTCTTGATCATCTCCCTCGTGTTTGAGTCCTTTGTCAGTGATTGAAAGTGCATGAATGTGTGTCTCCAGAGTCTTGTATTGTCATCACATATCTTTCTAGAGTTTTGTCAATGAAGACACATTGTGAAACCCATGCTGCATAATCTCCTCCTGCTACATCCACAGCTGCATGTTACAATGTGACACAAAAGTGATGAAAATGAGACTTAACAGAACAAGACTGTATGATCTATGTTCATAACTTTCATCATTCCCACATTAGCATCTTTTAGGATGTGTCTTTAAGTGTTAGACAAACCATGAGTTCAAGTTGACTGGCCGTTTATAACAAAACTGTTTCTGGTCACTGCAGTACTATCATGCTCTACTAGTATATGCAACTTCAGCATGAGAAACTCTGATGTTGACCCCATATTGCTTCCCACAGATACTGTTGTACATTTGAAACCTCATAATAGTGGTCTCCAAAGTGATTTCTGTGTTCTGTTCTGTGTTTTGCTGCTGTCTGTTGTCAGCGTGGTCCACAACTTCAGAGAGCCTTGAATAAACCTAGCAGGGAAAGGGTGATGCATGCTTCATCTTCGCCCACTGTTTGGGATGAGGCAAGAAGATTTCTTAGCCAAACCCTGATGTAACAGACTGTTGATGTGATCATGAGATATTTGGGAAAAAAGGGAAATGGTCCATGCGGGACATGATGAGGAGTTTCTGATTGTTGTTGTTGACATAATTCAGTCCTGTTATTGTTCTGTGTTCAGAAGTTGAGTGATTTTGTAGTGCTTAGACTGGTAGAGTTAAAGGGACCATATAATTGCAAACCTAGTTTCATATTTTTCTTGAATGCAGCAAACATTGCACATTTATTTACAAGTGCTGTACAGCCTAGCACAGTTTTATTAAACCATTCTTGTAGCAATAAGAAAGTTGTTATTTATCTGTAACAGAGCAACTGGAGCAATAAATGTAAGGAAAAATTATTAAACCTTTGGAACCAAGCGTGTCCATTCAGAGACTCTGGTGTTGGCAACAGATAAGCACATGGAGCGTTTGTACACTACAGGGTTTTCTATCACAAAACATATCACAAAAGCTTCCAGATATGCTATGATTTTTTTTAGAATGCACAATTACCTTCAGAATGTATTTCAGATTGGTAAATGCGTATCTTTGCTCTGTTTAAATAAAAAAAAAATCAATTGTGACACAAATAACGCTACAAATGTTGTTTTTAGATCACATTCTTTACACATCAAATTAAAATAACAAAAATATCATGCTCCCCACTCCTCCAGCCTGTCCTGTTTCCTCACACTTCTCCCCAGAACTCCATCTCCCAGAATATCTTTTACAAACCTGCTATTCATGTGATCCTCATCACAGCTGAAACCTGTGTACCATGATTTACTTCCCTATAGCCAGCTCTCTTAGTTCCTCTCATTCGCACTATTCACATTCCCACAATTCCATGCACGAACGGCAACATCCGATGTAGTTGTTTACATAATGGCAGCAGTGAATGTGTCAGCAGGAGAGTTTAAAATACATAGAAACAAGCCTATAAATCA